>QMIH01000417.1:224936-244622 GCA_003987875.1 Clarias batrachus | reverse complement strand
TCCGGTACTTTATAGGGTCAGTGGGGCTTCCTGTCCGGTACTTTATAGGGTCAGTGGGGGTTCCTGTCCGGTACTTTATAGGGTCAGTGGGGGTAACCAGGTCCCATCCAAACACATAATCAAAAGGTACTTTATAGGATCAGTGGGGGTTCCTGTGTGTGACTAAGGTGCCATATGTTGCTGGAGTGATATAACATTCCTAATGGACTACTACTTTTTGTGTCCTTAAAGCTGCCAATTAAACTTATCTTATTAGGTTTTATCTCCATTTACCAATCGCAAAGACCTGAGTCTTTGTTTTCAGTCACTTTTTCCTTGTTTGGTTCATTTTTATTTTCTCTGGTTTGATAATATTGTGGTGCATTTTTCTTCTGCTTCAGCTTTTTCTGATTTCCTACTATGACTATTGTTAACAGCCCAACCAGGAGAAAACATCACATTTTGCGTTCTTGTTTTGTTTCGTTTGTGCCTCTGTGGTGGTAATTCCTTTGATCAGTAAAAGACTGCCTCGTCTTTGATTTAGTTTTTTTTTTCACTCTCGCTCTTTGTCATACTTTTCACTTTCATTCCTTTTTTAATGTTATGCCGCAGAATGCTAATAAGCTCAACTGGGACACTGACATCGGGCAAAAAAAAAAGAAAAAAAAAAGACAAGATTGTGTATGTGTCAGAAAGAGATGCACCGAGATCTTCACTCGGCCCAGCAGTCGCTCTCACAGCATCAGAAGCAGTGATGGTGTTTCTGTGTGGGTGTGTGTTCATCCTTCTGTGTTTGAGCCATCCACTGATTGCTTCTCGTACTCACAGCTTCCTTCACAGCTTCTTTGGCTGGACTTTTGTTAATATAATATTCAAGGTCTCTTTCAGAAACGATGCCAAATCATTCTGATTTATCGCCAACACTGGAATCAACACCCAATGAAATCAGTCACTAAACAACTTTACAACTGGCTAATGACACAAATTTCACCAGAAAGATAAATCAGAATATCACAGGGCTGTCAGGGTGACTCACCACAGCTCAAGATCGCTGCATTATAAAATGTATTTTCATCACTGCTTGCCTTGTGTTTTTTCCCCCTCATTTAACAAAAAGTAAAAAACTCCATGTGCTGTTACTTTAAATCGAGTAACAAGGTCCCATCCAAACACATAATCAAAAGGTGCCATTTATAGCATCTTTAATGATGTAGGTAGGATTTTTGGAGATCACTGGAGGTCTGGAGGGCAGAAAGACTTGTGAACATCATGCTCTAGCTTGATTCCTTGCGGTGACATCTACATGCTTTTCTTATACTCGTATGAATGGCAGAGGAAAGAAATATAACTAATTTGTTTATGAATTTTATTCTTTATCTTCAGTAAGTTTATCACAATCAATCTAGAGCCTATTCAAGGAACTGAAAATTGGTGCAATAAATGTCTAGAATGGATAGGGAGCAAAAAACACTATTTCCCACATAATCATATGGTTATTTCCTTACCAATTTTTGATGAAATGAAAAAATACATAGAAGAAAAAAAATATGTAGGAGGAAAAAAGTCCTTTTATTGCGACATCTTGCAATAGGGGGCCTGGAGCCTATCCCAGGAGATTTGGGGCACGAGGCGAGGTACATGCTGACAATCACACACACATGCTCACACGCTCATTCACACACTATGGGCAATTTGGCCCATTCACTAACTTGCATGTCTTTGGACTGTGGGAGGAAACTGGAGTACCCGGAGTAAACCCACCAAGCACGAGGAGAACATGCAAACTCCGTGCACACAGACCCGAGACAGGGATCGAACCCAGACCCTGGAGTTGCAAGGCGACAGGACTAACCAGGACTAATAATTGTCTATTATTATTATTGATACATCACTTTATTATACATAAATGTGGTTTAGTAATTTAATAATTGAAATATATTATGCTAAACTTCGCAAAAAACACAACGATTTAAGCCCTGCCTTTGTGCGCTAGTTTTTATTTTACAAAAAAGTGAAAAGTATATACAGTATGTGTAGCATTGACTCTTCTTTCTTTTTGACATTGGCCCTGATATACTCTTGCACATCTTGGCAAGCGTCTATGTATTTTTTTTTCTCGTGTTACAAAATTGCATTTTATGCAGTATGTTAGTACTACATTACTAACCATTGTTAAACCTAGTCAGTTCGGTTGATAATAAGAACAGGAACATCAGACGCCAAGCTCCTATAGCGGCAGCATGTTGAGAGAGTAACGTTAATTGATACAATGTGCTCTCAATAAGAATCCAAAACTTACAGATTTTTCTGATTTCCTGTCTTGCTTTCAGATGAAGTCGACAGAAGTGGAGCAGGGCCTTTTCACGGACACCTACTGCAAAGTGTGCAGTGCGCAGCTCATCTCCGAGTCTCAGAGAGTGGCGCACTACGAGGTCAGGACTCTTCTCTTCCGATCTGTCTGTCATTCTGACGTCCCATCTGTTAGCCTTCCTCATCTTTTGACGCTACTGTTTGACGAGGTAGAATCACAACGGTTTGGGTTCCTTGTGACGAGACGGGCGTGTTTGTGCTCTTTCGGTTAGGAGAGAGATAGCTAAGGAGTGGATGTGTGTTGACTTGTGTGTGGTTAAAGTTATCTTTGTTATCAACAGATAAAATGATACAAATATTGGGAATATTCTATCTCTAAAAAGCAGGATTGACTCAGAACTGTGAACACTGATTTCTACCTCAGATTTGTTTCTTTAAGGTGTTAGCAAGGATGTACTAACTCACACTCACTCATCGTCTAGAACGCTTTATCCTTCGCTGCAGTTATATACTATTATTACATAAAACTCCATATACTGCATATGACACATAGAAGGCATCTGACCCATTATACACACTGATCAGCTGCAACATTAACACCGCCACCAAGTCATATGAATGACAATGATGATCAGTTATATACCTGAAAACTGGTGAGGATTATGTGCATTGAGATCTCACCCATGCTCTCACTCAACAACAGAAAGGCACCAGAACACCCGGTGTTCCACAGCCCCCCACGTATGGGCCAAGCAGGCAAAGAACCTAAGGCCACCAACCTGGCCGCCAAACTCCCCAGATCCCAGTATGATCGAGCAGGCATGGGATGCACCAGACAAATAACTCTGAAACATGGAGGCCCCACATAGCATCCAGATGATCCAGAAGATCTTGTGACGTCATGCCCAGAGCCACCCTAATGGCAAAAGGAAACTCAAAACCTAGGTGGTTTTTATTTCAATTCAGTGTCCTTTCATCCTGTCATGCAGGATGTTGTCTGTTATGATTGTTTAATTGGCCACATGGGAAGGGCATGTCTTTATGACAATAACTTATCTGAATTTACTAGAAGATCTTTTGAACGCATCCTTGATTATATCAACACCAAAGAAAAATCACATACCGGCTTTTCTGACAGTTCATTTTGATTTGATATGCAGTACAGTGGAACCTCAGATTGTGAGTAACCTGGTTTGCGAGCGTTCCGCAAGACGTTTAAAAGTTTGTAATGAATTCTGTCTTGGTAAACGAGTGAGTTTTGATGTACGAGCACCGGATATCATTGAGAATCATGTGGCACGAATATGCTTCTTGTTTTAACGACGAGAGTAGTGTGATCACAACTGAGCTAATGTTTTTTTCTCTAAAGCATCTTTTATTTTTACATACTTTTTTCTACATATTTTTCATGTTTGTATGTGTGTGTGCTTGCACGGAATATTTTTGGGTTGTGGAACGAATCATCTGAGTTTCCAGTATTTCTTATGGGGGAAATTCACTTTGATGTACGAGTGTTTTGATATACTGCACAAGCATGTTTCCAAGGTCGCAATCCAAGGTCGAATCTTGGAAGGTTCCACCATCTAAGATTCCACTCAGTAATCTTTATACTGCTCATTTTATAAACAGGGAAATATAGTGAAATCCTTCCTGACACAATCGGTATAAAAAAAAATGACTTGGACGCTTCCTAACTAATCCCGTGTGAATAGGGTTTAAGATGTTACAGTATACAGTTATAGAGTCGTTACCAGCTTCTGGCTTGATGTTAGCAGAGGCTTGTTACAAGATCACACCCTCGCACACACAAATTAGAAGCCTACTAACTCCTTACTCAACAGTCCGAACGTGCACTCTGTTTTCCTTTCCGAGCGATTAGCGTGCACGCGAGCTGCCGTATCATCAAAGCCCAGCCAAGCACAAACACTTTGATCCCTTTCAGTTTTTGCAGCAGTAATTCTTTCTCGCATGTTGCTCAGGCAGCTCTTCGGGGCAGCCCTTTCTCCAGGGATGCTACCCTGAGCTGGTGATGTTTTTATTCAAATCATGCAGATATCAGCATCTGTCAAGGACAAATACATGCCACGCGGCTGCTGCACCGCAAACGTGCAGCAACACTTTCAGAAAATGTATGTCGATCCATCTTCTGCTTAATTATTATTTTGAATAAGTATGTTTGTAAAGTTTTCTAATACAAAATATGCCTTGGCGTTGGGTTGTTTCTTGTGGGATCACACAAAAATACGCATAAATGTCTATTGAGCATGAAATCAGCCTTATAAATCCTTCCGTCAGACGTGTTTCACATGCCCTTCTCCCGCGGAGACCAACATGCTGAAGCTCTCTGCTGCCTCACGTGATCACTTAGACTGTGTCATTACCCTGCTGATGATCAGTGTGACTGTTTAATCGTCCTCCCTAAATGTAGCCGTGATAATTAGTTCCTTCACAATCACCGAGGAGCTCCTCTAAATTCGTCCATGTATCAGCCGACCGCGCAGCACGTTTAATGCGGCCGTAATAGTCGCACACTCCAGTAAGGCCTTCGCCTAAAGCTTCATTTGGACGCGACTCAAAAATCGTTTGAATGCAGCAGATGCACACGTTATTCCACCCATGATATTAGCAAGCGCAGCCAAAAAAACAAAAAAAAAGCTGCGCTTTATACAGAACAAACCGGTGGTAATTGGGTTTCTTTCAAAGCTAATGCTAATTTGCAGTCAACAAATCCTAAGTGTTGTCTGATTTCCCCGATGCCGTGGCCAGCTCCAACGCTTAAAGCTCACATCGTCCTGATTATACAGCAACATTAAAGTGAATTCTCTTAAAATTGTATTAAGTGCAGCTAATACGTCTGGCTCTCCTTAAAAAAAGGCCAGAAATAGTTCTGCAGATTTCAGTAGTTTAAGATTCTTGGCGATGCTTGTAGTATTTTTATTTTTTTTTAATGCTTACATCTCCCAGGATGCTTACGTCTCTTTTTCTGATCCGAGCAGACGCTTTCTCTAAACAGCGCGTTGGGAAAACCATTGATCAGTGTTAGCGTTTCAAAACGGTTTGCGTGATATCTCCAAAACACACACCACACACACACACAACTCAACTCAAATGGCGCCTGCAAAAGATTCTCATGGTCCGTAAGTAACAGTCTCGTATTCATTTGAAGTGATGTCAGAAAAAGACAAAATGAATTGTTTCAGGTTTTGAATTTCCTGTCCTTCACTGTGTCCTTCATATGACCTTGGTAGACAGAGATTTTCAACAGACCAGAGCTGAACAAGAGTGCATGTAAAGTAGATTCTTACACAAAAATGATTTATTTTCATGGACTGTTTTTTTTTTTTTTTTTCTCTCTTAAAACAAGACTATGCTGTAAACTGGTTTTAAGGATAAATAGTGATTATATGCCTATAAATACACACACTCACGAGTGGACACCGACCAGGCCGGGCGAGTCCAAATGATCTGCACTCGGGTTATATTAAAACGTTTGTTGGCCGCCCTATCTTATCAGCACTTTCCCTTCAAGGCTCCCGTCTCAACAGTCTCTGTAATGTAATGTAATGTAAACGCATTAAATCAGTTCATTTATAAATGTTCTTTTTTTTTTTGTGGTCTGAACACAACAACAACTGTAGAAACAACTCGCGGAAGAGTACAACCAGGTATCAAAGTACAAACAGTTCTCGTTACAGTGAGATGCTTATTGAAGAGCCGAAGCCTAAACTTCAGATTAAATCCAGAAGACTGCTATCTGAGGGCATCGTGATCTTGCATGGCGATGCACATCCGCACGCTTTCACCCACACTGTCGACACTCTGCAAGAACGTAGTTTTGAGGTGTTAAAGCATTTTTTCCTATAGTCAGGATCTCTCTCCATCAGACTTTCACCTGCTTGGTCCCCGGAAAGCAGCACTGCGAGGATGAAGATTCACTTCTGATGAAGAACTGAAGACGGTGGTGGATTTGTGGCTCGCAGCTCAGCCAAAAACATTTTTAATGAGGGAATAGTGCTGCATCAGAGCCGATTCAATAGCGAACTTTCTAAGAATTGGCTTCAGTCACGTCGTTACGTCACTGTACATTACGTCCATGTATGCCTCTACCTTCTCTGCATACAATGTTAGCGGTAATGTTATTGTCAATGATTGCGCTAGTGGCAAATAAAAAAAAAAATCATAGCAGGAAAAAAGTCTTGTGACAAACACAACAATGGTGACCTTCAACATGACCTTTGAGCAGTTCTCGTTGCTGTATCATTACTAGAAAGCATTTGAGCTGCCCATTGCATATTGAGTTCATTATTAAAAGATGGCGGTCACAAACTTTTAGTTGGTCGTGATCATTCCGTCCCCAGCCCCTGATGGAAGCCATGTTTTGTTCTAGACCAGCAAAGTGAAGGCGCCACCATGGAACTAGTTTTTACTGAACGTCTGAGGGCAAAGAAATTGGACATCCGAGCTACTGTAGCTCTGGAACTGCCTTGGTGGAACTGAAAAGCGGCGAAGGACGGTGTGTGATCCTTTAATAATCTGTTCGATAGAAATATATTAGCCACTTGATCTGATTGTTGGAATCAATATTTTTTTTTCCCCCGTCCAGATCTAATATTATGTGACGTGGCGAGTTTCCAGGAATTGTTCAAATCTGAGAACAATTCACCAGTTTGTGCTTTAACCTTGAATCCACTGTGTCTCTGGCTGAGGACGGGGCACTGATTGGCTCCCATTTCATACTGTATAATCGAAATCATCTAACCAATGATTGACGAGACTGAATTCTTGTTACCACTATTAACACAGAAGTCGTGATTTGAACCTCAAACCAAACCTCAAATTTGGGTGGTACAAAAAAAAAAAAAAAAAACCTACTACTTCCTCTGATGAAGTCTCTCGATCTGACCCCCTTAGACTTTTATCTTTGGGGTCATCTGAAGGCAATTGTCTATGGTGTGAAGATACGAGATGTGCAGCACCTGAAACTACGGATACTGGAAGCCTGTGCTGGCATTTCTCCTGCGGTGTTGCTATCAGTGTGTGAAGAGTGGGAGAAGACGGTTGCATTGACAATCCATCACAATGGGCAGCACATTGAACACATTTTATAAGTGGTCAGAAACTTGCAAATAACTCATGAAAGAATAAAGTTACGTTAAAATCAAGCGCACCATTGTTTTTCTTGTGAAATTCCCAATAAGTTTGATGTGTCACATGACCCTCTTCCTGTTGAAAAAAAAACAAAAATTGGATCCAAGATGGCCGACTTCCAAATGGCCACCATGGTCACCACCCATCTTGAAAAGTTTGCCCCCTCACATATACTAATGTGCCACAAACAGGACGTTAATATCACCAGCCATTCCCATTTTACTAAGGTGTATCCATATAAATGACCCACCCTGTATTTCTGGCAAATTGAATGCTTCACCACATTGTGCAGGTCCAAACAGGTGCATCATGATGTGCCTCTCTTGAAGTTGATTAAATAAAACAGAAACAGAAGAGTGTAACGCTACGATGAAACAGGAAGGCGCAAAATGGAAACTGAAGAAAATAGCAGTAAATGAAGGAAGACTGAAGATGCATCTGGAAGATGATCATCACCTCATTACCTTCTGTCCATTTTCAAGAAAAATGAACTTACTGAGCACACTAGAGTAGGCTTGGGCTACGATTTCACATATATTTTTTAACTCTCGCTCCAGTGTTTGCAGGCACCATGAAACTTTTTTACTAACCACGTTGACTGTATTTTCATTGAAACACTTTTTGGTTTGACAGGAAGTTCTTAAGAAGGGTTTCCTGCACTGAGCAGTACATTTTTTTTTCCAATGCAAATATTGCACTCGGTAGATCACCTCATGGATGGCAGAAGGGCAAAAAAAAAAAAACGCATTTTGCTGACTAGCAGGTAGTTTGAAAGCTTTATAAACCTGCTGTTTCCATGAGAGGTCGTTAGCATAGTTATGATGTTTGGTTGAAGCGTTCACACTGAGCTTGCACATTAAACAAGACACAAGTTCCTATTCAGGGGAAAACGGGAAAATTTTCTCCCGTGAAGCAAACTGATATTTTTTTTTTACATCAACCGCAAGATGGAAATGCCTGGGTTTCTGCCCGTACCTGCATTAAAGCCATCATAAAAGGCCTTTTTAATACTGACTTATGCGTACACACTTCAGTAAACCTCGCAGGCATAAAACGATTCCTTTCCATTTTACTACAGCCAATAAAGCTTATCCCATCCACCATTGGACGCCAAGTGTGAAACAAATAGAAACGGGAGAGTGTTGTTAGGTTGAAAATGATCCCCTGAAGCCACTGGGAATAAAAGGCGAAACCCCGGGGCATCATGCTGGAGTGTTATACTTGCACAGAAGACATTATTACATTTTCTTTGTTAAAACAGCAAGCGACGCCTGACCTTAGGATTATTTCCTAGCAGCATAAAGTGTATCAGCTCATTTTAAGCTGGTTTAGATGTACCTCTGTTTAAATGTGTACCAGACAGCAGGGGTCGTTCCCATTTCTCTTGTAGAGCTAAGACCAGTTTTGCCATGCTTCAGCAAAGTGTCTAGTCTAAATGCATCTTTTTTTTTTTCCCCCGATTTTCTCCCTAATTTAGTCACGTCCAATTCCTCCCCGTCACTAGGGGGCGCTCCCACATTAAGGCTACTACTACCACTCAGCCGGGAGGGCCGAAGACTATCACGTGTTTCCACGTGTAACCACGTGACGCCAGCCGACCGCATCTTTTCGCACCGTTGGGGGCGGCGTAACACACTCGGAGGACAGCGCTATCTGCTCCTTCCGTTGCGTGAGCTCACAGACGCCCCTGAATGGCTGTAGAGTCATGATTAATGTGGGAGCACTATGTACCTCTCATCCCTCCCCTCTGAGAGAGCTCGGCCAATCAGCTCTCTCTAGACCTCCGGCTGCGAGAGGTTACAGCATCACCCGGGATTCGAACTAGCGATTTCCGGATGATAGGGTGAGCGCTTTAAATACTGCACCACTCGGAGGCCTAAATGCATCTTTAAAATTCCAGTAAATGATTGCGAGAAAAAAGGAGATACATTTTTCTTCCTATTCTCAGCCTTTGGAGGCACAGTCGCTTTGATGCACATTTATTTCTGATGTACAGACGATATTCACTCAATAATCCCTTTTTCCAATTTGCAATGTGGCCAAAATAAAAGTTGCATACGCTAATATTTTGTTAGCCTTTAGTGTTGATTACGCAATGCGGAGGCCTAATCATGTTTGAAGATGATTTCTCATGCTCCAAGAACCACTCTTATCTATTGGTTATTAACCACTTAATATTACCAATGTCAATTATTATTATTTTTTATTATTCTAGTAATACTTTTTTTTTTTTTAAAGCTTTACATTCCTTACTGTATGTTCATGTACTGCCCCCTGTCACATGACTCCAGCCTCTGCGGCATGGATGCATGGAGGAAAGCATCTTCATTAAAAAAAAAAAAAACGCATATCCCAGCTTTAGTAGATAAACATATTGAACGTTCAGACCTCGTCAGTGAACTAACAAAATAATCGCTCATTAATCATAACAGAGGTAGAAAGTTCAGTTAATCGTGATATTGATTTCAGGTCATATCGCCCTAAACTACTTGGAATACTGTATGCCCCGTTCCATCAGGGAAGAAAAACCCAATAGTTGTGATAACCTGGTCATTCAGTACATGCAGGTCGTCAGCTGACTTTATTTTTTTGGCCACAATACGATACTGAGCCTAGACCTTGTCACGGTGTGCGCCCAAATCTATTATCGCCCCTCGCTCACTTCGTAGGCTCCCTAAGTAGACGGCACCCCTTCTGCAGGTGTGCGGAGGGACGGGGCCGCCTATGCAGGCCGGCTGGCGTTGATTAATGTTAATAGGATCTCCGGCTTGCTCCGCATTATAAAAGCAAGGCGCGGAGTTTAGTCCTGGGTTCGAGAAAAACGGAAAAACAAGTGTGCGGTGGAACATGAGAGAGTGCCATGCGAGTGGGACAATATGACGCGCCCAAAGACACTTGATAAAGGATACTGGATTTCCGCCCTTTGATCTCCACGCTGAGGACAGCACGAGAAAGAATTTACCCGAGCTCCCGCGGCCCGTCTTCGCGTCCCCGCCGCTGAAGAGGAAAAGACCGTGAGGAGGACGGCGTTAAGGCCCTCGATCCCAGCCGGGAAAGCCGCCCAGCCGACGGACGTCCCAGAGAGGCTCCCGCCTGAGGCCACGCTCAGAGAGAGCTAGGACGGGCCAGGCCGGCAATCGACAGCGGGAGAGGAATCGTTCAGGGAACCGTTCAGCTGGGCACTGCCTCGGACTTGCACACTTCACCTTCATTCCTTTCCTTACTTTCCGTCCTCCCTCCTGTAACCCTTTGCTTCCCCCTTTTCCTTAAATAAATTACCCTTTTTCCTGTAAGATCTCACCTCGTGTCTGTGTTTCACGGTGCTGCCCGTGCAACTTGCGGTCGAACACGTTACAACCTAAACAGAAGCAACCACAGATCATAACACCTCCAGAGGCTTGTACAGTGGACCCTATGCATGATGGGCCTTAGCCTGCCACGCCCATCGCTCAGGAATAGGGTCAATCTGGACTCATCAGACCACATGACTGTTGCTCTCTAGCAAAGTAAAACGTTCTTTCTGATGAGCCTCACAAACAAGTGGTTTTCTCCTCTGAGTTTGCATCATACTGTGTGTGGAAATGCTCTTACTGTGCTTTCACCATCATGCCTAGCTGTCATTTATACCGTCCAGTTTTTACTATACATCTTCAAGTATTTAACTGATCTCCCAAGCATGTTTCCAAGTGTTCAGCACTATCAGAACTGTCCTTCCATGCTTTAATAATGGATTTTAACAACTGTTTTTTTTAACTCAGCAATTTCAGAAGTCTCCTTTTCATTTGCCATAATTTGGCCCTTCTGCAAAACACCTAATTTTTTAGGGCCAGGCAGTGCCATACAAGTCTCTTTCAATGAGCATTTAATCTAGACACATTTATGTAGTAATTTACAGTAATGTGCTTATAGGTACATTAGGGCCCTGGTGGTTTTACTGTCACACATTTCTCTGCGACTGTTGTGCCGTGGTCATTTCTGTGATGAGCAGGATGCACTTAATGAAATGAAAGATTTTTTTTTTAGCCTTGCACAATTTGGAATTTCACTCCGTGAGGTCACCATGTTTTGATCTGAGTCAGTGCTACGAGCAAACAGAACAGTGTGAATGCACTCTTCAAAGGCTAAAAAAAAAGCCTGAAGACAAAGGTTTCAACAAAATGCTCCACCCATTTGTTTAGAGGCAAAACAGGAATTTTTTATTTCGCCACCACATGGTAGTTAGACAAGGTGTCCGTTTCTTTTTACTTTCCTTATTTCGGTACTTGTTGCCTGTTTCTTTATAATTATTATTATTAATTCATGGGCAATCTAAGCCATTTTTGTATGCATGTTTTTTCAGGCCTAAATAAATGTTCTGCGGGCCTCCGAGTGGCGCAGTGGTAAAAAGCGCTCGCCCTATCATCCGGAGATCGCTAGTTCGATTCCCGGGTGATGCTGTAACCTCTCGCAGCCGGAGGTCTAGAGAGAGCTGATTGGCCGAGCTCTCTCAGAGGGGAGGGATGATCACACAACGGAGAGAGCGGATAGCGCTGTCCTCCGAGTGTGTGACTCCACCCCCAATGGTGCGCGAGCGAGCAGTTCGAAAAGATGCGGTCGGCTGGTGTCATGTGGTTCGGAGGAATCAAGTGATAGTCTTCGGCCCTCCCGGCTGAGTGGTAGTAGTAGCCTTAATGTTGCAGCGCCCCCTAGTGACGGGGAGGAATTGGACACCACTAAATTAGGGAGAAAATCGGGGGAAAATCCAAAATAAATAAATAAAATAAATGTTTGCTTTGCTGTGAACCATATTATTTTCTTTCTTATATTATGATTACATCTTGGATAACTTATTCATCTACCTAAAAGCTTGTATTTTATGATTCCAACCCATCCAGCCTGTCTCAACTCCAGATGTTCACTCCATCGCCCAAGGAATATCTTATATACTTGTTCCCGAGGTTGAAGTTTACATCTGACCCTTTTCATATCCTGTAATATGAGGGCCCTCACCATCTGATGCTTTTTTTAGCCTACAATCATTGTCCCTTTTCTGCCATGAAAGGTGGTTGAATCATGAAACTTGATTTTACAAAGACTTCTCAGAACAAAGGATGAGAAAATGATGGTGGGGAGAAAGCGAGTGATATAAAAGGGCTCACGAATCTGTGATGAGTCGTAAGGATTTATTGATTAATCGACCTCTGGGGATACAACTTTCTGTTTACAAGGACGGCATTTTTCTAGAGACGGACTACAAAAGGCTGCGGTTTGCTTCGTGTAAGCTTGTCAGATGGATCTTGTTGTGAGGGCACACCAACCGTTTCCCATCAATTACACTTCGACTTCTGGTAATTTGTGCATCCTGATGCCCGTTCTTCTGCAAAGACAGCAGGCAATGTGTACTGTCTGACAGGAACAATCCTGTGCAGCCTAAATAGCTGACATAGCATTTATTACCTCTGTGGTCACTGTCTGGACACGGGCTTCGCAGAGGGGAATGGCTGAGCTCGGAGTTTATAGAGAAACAGATTTTATGATGGCATCTGCAAAAACTGAGAAAAAGCAGATATAATGGAATAGCAACACTGGGAGTGTGTGATTTATTTATTTATTTTTATTTGAAGATATATTTTTATATACTTTATTAACAATAATGACTCTTCACGGTGGTGTAGTGGTTAGCACTGTCGCCTTGCACCGCCAGGGTCCGGGTTCGATCCCCAGCCAGGCTCCATTCCCGGCTCTGTGTGCATGGAGTTTGCATGTTCTCCCCGTGCTTGGTGGGTTTCCTCCGGGTTCTCCGGGTACCCTGAGGAAACCCACCAAGCACGGGGAGAACATGCAAACTCCATGCGCACAGAGACGGGAATCGAACCCGGACCCTGGAGGTGCAAGGTGACAGTGCTAAACACTACACCACCGTGCCGCCTCAACTCAAACCAGTTGGCTTTTATTGTCTGGTACAAATATGAAAAACTATGAGACCCCTGAGATTTTCCATTCATTAACCACTAACCTTCATTTTACTGTATTTCTGAGTAACATGAAAGTGTTGACAGACTTTCAGAAACTGATGATTTTTCTTTCACACTTTCTCCAGCTAATGAGTTCAGTCAAGAGGTGTGTGTAGGACTGTACCTTATTTATTTTTTTATTTATTTTAAATCCCACACAAGCCTATTTGCCAGCGGAATTCTGATAAATCCACCTGTTCCCTGAGGAATTTTGACTAATCCCTTCACTCCCGCATTTACTATTTTTGTAGTAGAACATCAAATTTTCTGATGAACTTTAATTGGTTCTGTGTTAACAACTATGAATAAATTAGTCTTTTAAAATACACTCACTGGCCATTCCATTGGGTACACCTTGTTAGGACTGCGTTGGACCCCATTTTGTCTTCAGAACAACTATAAATTCAGCAAGGTGCTGGAAACATTCCTTAGAGATTTTGGTCCATATCGACATGATGGCGGCGCACCATTGCTGTGCATTTGTCGGTTGCACATCCATGATACGAATCATCTGGATATATTATTTCAAACGGAAGTCCAAGTTTAACTGAGTCCAACAGATCAGCTTCTGTAAACTCTGTACAAAGCTAAAGCTCAAGAGTCCGAGCCATCGATCCAGCATTGTACCTGTTGCACGGTTTTGCATGTGGCTCTGTTTAGATGCTTCAGGGTTCAGGGCTGACATCATAATGTTCACCCAGAAGCGATGTTCCCTTAGTCCCAAGAAAGAGAAACAAGATGTTAAAGATGGCAAGAGAAGGTTATAATGTGTCTCTTGAGAAGACCACCACTTGTATCAATGTATGGTCGTGGCCAAAAGTTTTGAGAATTTATATAAATATTGGAAATTGGAAAAGTTGCTGCGTAAGTTTTTATAATAGCAATTTGCATATACTCCAGAATGTTATGAAGAGTGATCAGATTGCATAGCCCTTCTTTGCCATGAAAATCAACTTAATCCCGAATTCCACTGCATTTCATTGCTGTCATTAAAGGACCTGCTGAGATCATTTCAGTAATGGTTTTGTTAACTCAGGTGAGAATGTTGACGAGCACAAGGCTGGAGATCATTATGTCAGGCTGATTGGGTTAGAATGGCAGACTTGACATGTTAAAAGGAGGGTGATGCTTGAAATCATTGTTCTTTCATTGTTAACCATGGTGACCTGCAAAGAAACACGTGCAGCCATCATTGCGTTGCATAAAATGGCTTCACAGGCAAGGATATTGTGGCTACTAAGATTGCACCTAAATCAACAATTTATAGGATCATCAAGAACTTCAAGGAAAGAGGTTTAATTCTTGTTAAGAAGGATTCAGGGCGTCCAAGAAAGTCCAGCAATCAGCTGCGGGATTGGAGTGCCACCAGTGCAGAGCTGCTCAGGAATGGGAGCAGGCAAGTGTGAGCGCATCTGCACGCACAGTGAGGCCAAGATTTTTGGAAGATGGCCTGGTGTCAAGAAGGGCAGCAAAGAAGCCACTTCTCTCCAAAAAAACCATCAGGGACAGATTGATCTTCTGCAAAGAGTATGACGAATGGACTGCTGAGGACTGGGGCAAAGTCATATTCTCGGATGACGCCTCTTTCCGATTGTTTGGGGCATCTGGATAAAGGCTTGTCCGGAGAAGAAAAGGTGACGCTACCATCAGTCCTGTGTCATGCCAACAGTAAAGCATCCTGAGACCATTCATGTGTGGGGTTGCTTCTCATCCAAGGGAGTGGGCTCACTCACAATTCTGCCCAAAAACACAGCCAGGAACCAAAACACCCTCCAACAGCAACTTCTTCCAACAATCCAACAACAGTTTGGTGAAGAACAATGCATTTTCCAGCACGATGGAGCACCGTGCCATAAGGCAAAAGTGATAACCAAGTGGCTCCGGGAGCAAAACTTTGAAATTTGGGGTCCATGGCCTGGAAACTCCCCAGATCTTAATCCCATTGAGAACTTGTGGTCAATCCTCAAGAGGCGGGTGGACAAACAAAAACCCACTAATTCTGACAAACTCCAAGAAGTGATTATGAAAGAATGGGTTGCTATCAGTCAGGATTTGGCCCAGAAGTTGATTGAGAGCAGCCCAGTCGAATTGCAGAGGTCCTGAAAAAGAAGCGCCAACACTGCAAATACTGACTCTTTGCATAAATGTCATGTAATTGTCGATAAAAGCCTTTGAAACGTATGAAGTGCTTGTAATTATATTTCAGTACATCACAGAAACAACTGAAACAAAGATCTAAAGCAGTTTAGCAGCAAACTTTGTGAAAACTAATATTTGTGTCATTCTCAAAACTTTTGGCCACGACTGTACATCATATAAAGCCATTAAACCAATCTTGGCATAACGGCAAGTATGTATTTCACATTGGCTGCCATATGACATCTCTCTCTTCTCGTCTTTCATTCTTCTCGTCCAATGCCGTCACTTTCACATTGATTTTCTGCCTGAAGTGAACCATCCCATCTAGCTGAAGGCATTGACAGAGATGCTTTCCATCGTGTTGCAATAGTGGCTGCGATCATAATTTATCAGAATGGTCAGTCCTATTCTTCCCCACCCCCATTCCCAAGTCAATGCCAATTCCAGCTGTGCATATTATTTCCTTGGTCTCATTTAACAGAAAAAAGTCATCATGTGTGTATAGAACAGTTTATTCAGTCGTTTTTAACGGTGTTCATCGATGTCAGAAGGGTAACTTTACACTTTGTCACAATGAAAAGTCTGAAAGAGGTGTGAGCACAAAGTAGACAAGCTAGTAGGAATCAATTTAGACATAGCGTCACGGTTTCTGGCATGATGTCGGCCTGCTTTCGCTCTGATTCACCTCGACATTTGTACACCAACCTTGTTCTGTATCCATTCATACTTTTTGTTACGACCCTTGGCGGTCTAGGGGTATACGGGTCGCACATTTAGATTTGTGAGACAGTGGCAAGTTGAATTCCCAGCATGGGTAGGAACCTTAGTGATGACAAACCAAATACTTTGATAACAAAGGATGTTTATTTACATGAAGAACAGTACCAAGTAAAAATGTTTTTGAAATGAAAAGAATTGGCACTAATAGAAAGACTGGCAATGGGTACGGCTGAAAATAAACCCAAAACCCAGGCTAACTAAACACAATTTTCCCACCCATCTAATCTCCTCTAAAAATTATTGAGATAAACAAAACACCCTAGCTGGCTACACTACCTAATTCAAAAAGGATACATAGGTTGGCACGCACCCTCTTTCCTAGTGTATCTCTAGACAGCAAATTACCTAGGTGTTGAAATGTATGCCCCTGGCTTACTTCCCTGAACCAGTCTCTCAAAGTGTAGCCCAAACAAGGTGAGTCTCAAAGACTGCCTTCAAGTCCTGAAACAGTTTCTTAAAAACCAGCTGGTGGATGAAGATTGGTTGAGGTAAGGAGATGTGCAGCAGCCAATCAGAAGAGTGGAATGACGGGGTTGGTTGATGTACTGAAACTTAAGCCAACCAACCAGAAGCAGCAACGATGGATGGATCCACTAAGAACCCTGAAAAAAGAAAAAGGGCAACAGACAACCAAAACAACCATCCAAAAATGTTCTGGAACGTAACACTTTTTTATATAGTCTCTTTATACAAGTGTCAATATATTTTTAACAATAAGTGATCGTTGAAAATTGATGGAAAGCTAGTCGACGGCTTGCGGAAGAGATGTGTCTGTCTGCGGGACACATCATGTACACCCAATCATTCACCAACACCACTTTCACGTTACAGGAACTCGATCGGCTGGGTGTAATTGCCACATCCACCGTACAGCCCTGCCCTCGCTCCAAGCCGTGTACACATGTTTGGGTGATTTAACGGAGTTCCTGCGAGGCCATTGTTTCACATCAAGTTCCACGTCGTTTTTTATGTTTACTAGATAGTTTTTCATTTATTTATTTATTTTTAATCTGTCAGAAATGGTGCTGTTTGAAACAATTTATACAGTAAACCTTAGTGCCAGTGAATGGAATGGAAAAATCACATTGCTTAAAAAAAAATTCTGGGTGTGGCCTGTACAACGTCTTTTTAGTATCTAGTAGCTATTTCTAAGGCTAACCAGTGACCCCCCCGTGACCCTGAAAACAGGATTAAGCGGTATAGATGATGAGTGAGTGACCTCAATCTTTTTTTGTTGCCTTTTGCAGAGTCGAAAACATGCAAACAAGGTGCGTCTTTACTACATGCTGCACCCGGTGGACGGAGGCTGCCCGGCCAAGAAACTACGAACACACAACGTGAGTATTATTATTATTATTGTTATTATTATAAGTTGTTGGTGGTGGTGTTACTGAATAGAGGCACCTGATTCCGTGTACATGGGTGTGTGTCAAACAGTGTAAACGGCCTACTCGTTTCTGGCTGGCTGAATGTACGAGAGAGGCGCACTCGGAGCAATTCAGAGCGTCATTCCAATTTTCCATGAAGCGAGAGGAGAAAATGCTTCAAGCTCAAAGTATGACAGGGTGCAATTCGCGTTGTGACAGCGGGAACGGTGTCGGGCTGTCAGCGCGCAGTCAACTAAGGGTGAAAATTGGCTGGCAAACAGTTTTATTAGTTAGCACTTTTTACACCGTTGGTGTTTGGGCGCTCTTGTTGCAGTGACGGCATGAATGGGAAACTTTCAATTAAAGAAACATTCAAATTTGTGTGCGTGATTAGACCTTTAAATCTTTGCAGAATTTCAAGCTAAATTGAATTTCAAACCAGAAGCCAAACTACTACATGTTGTGAAGTAATAAACTAATCAGTGTTATAATTATTTAGGAAATAAAACTTTTTTTCTTTTTTTTTTGCTTGGTAGCAGCGCATTGGTCACATTTACTGGAGCTCGGATGGAGTATTGACATTGATGAATATGTGATAAATGGTGTTGTAAGTGGATTTGGGGAATAAATGATGATATTGCGACTTTTCCGATCTTGGAGCTCCTGTTTATTTATTGCTCTCAATGAACAGAAGTCATAGCATCTGAGAATTTTGTGTAAGTTCAGCACAAAAAAAAAAAAAAAAAAAATATCGTAAGCTTTCACTGAGGTGGTAAAAACCATGCCGATGTGTTCTTTTTTTTTTTTCCCCTGTGTTCCTGCAGTGTGTGATGCCTGTGGAGTTCGCAGCTGCTGTGTTTAACATCCCATTGCCTCTAAACACACCCACAAAAGCACTCTCGCTATGTGGCCTAGCTTGTCCCTTAAATGTTGATTTGAAAGACTAGCCTGAGATGCAAACACTATAATGCAATTAAATTAGGGAAGTTTTTGAACTCCTTATTTCTTTGGAGCTTGTAGGGAACAAAAGAAATAAATAAAATAGATTGCTTGCAGTTGTTGTAGACAAAGAACATTGTTTCCGAGCCACCTGGATAAATGCGCTCCGACAATAAAAGTCGAAACAGTCAGGGCTGAATCGAACACTGAGACCGAAATCCCTGCGGTGTTTAATCTCTATCAGCCATCTGGTAACGGAACGGTTCGGCGGAAAATCAAATTTCCACTTCAAATTGAGTCAATCAGCCAAGACATGATTAGTGCCTTGTGTTGTGTACTATAGCTCTGATGCTAATTTTTTTTTTTTTTTGTACATAACTGCCAAGAATTACATTCAGTTCTGTCTAGAACCATGAACCTTGAAGGTGTGGACAATAAAGTAATAAATCCATTAGCTTGCTCACCAAGTGGAAACTCCAGTACGCTGCCCAGTTTCATGTTGATGCTTCCCAGAAAGACCTCATTTGCTAACATATGCTGGGCTGGTTAGTTACACTAAAATGGTCTAAGGGAAAATAAATGAGCCTATGATCATTATCTTTTTCTTACCAAGTTTTTAATGCAGCGCCTCATTTTTGGAACATTTGAAAGTGATTTTTCGGAGCTCATGTGAGCTCACATTACACATAAAATAGGTTTTACTTTGAATGTGAGGCGACTGTGTAAAGTACGGTGGCCGTGAAGTGCAAAACAAATTAACAAAACGAAAATGAAATAACAAATTAAAAACCACAATAAAAAAACCAAAATAACAAAACACACAAAAAAAAACTAATTCAAAACCAAAATAACAAAACCCAAAACAAAATAAAACATTCAAAAACAAAATAACAAAACCCAAAACAAAATAAAACATTCAAAAACAAAATAACAAAACCCAAAACAAAATAAAACATTCAAAAACAAAATAACAAAACCCAAAACAAAATAAAACATTCAAAAACAAAATAACAAAACCCAAAACAAAATAA
>QMIH01000417.1:205357-224661 GCA_003987875.1 Clarias batrachus | reverse complement strand
TTTTTTTCTTTTAAAAGAGACACAGCAGTTCGCAAACTAATCTTTATACCGTGATATGTCATCAGCATATCCAAAATCACGGCACACGAATGTCCGTCCTCAAAGTAACGTTGAATAAATTCCATTTCCTTGCTTTCTAATGGAAAATGTAATTATTTTCTTAGTTTTGCACACCGAAAAAAATTTTTTTTAAATGAAGCAGAACACACAAGAAACAAAGTTAGAGACACAATTTCCTACTTCCTGTTTATCTTGAGTGACAGGTGTCTCGTCCAATCAGCGGTAAGAATTTAATTTGCAAACTATACCTACCTTTTCCGGTTCGTATCTGACTGGCCGAGAAGTGCAATAAAAATGAACAAAACCCAAAACAAAATAACATATTAGTTTCGGGTTTTGTTATTTTGTTTTCGACTCGGAAAAAGTATTCGAATGGTTTGACAGCAAAACGAGATAAATGAACCTTTTTAGACTTCTGTCTACTCAATTTTAAATCACTATATATTTCTCTTTAAGAAGCTTTACTTCAACCGTCTCTAATACTGTTGCATTTTGGAGCCATGATGCATGTCGGTATTTAGCGAAAAATGATATTTAGGAAAGCAAATTAATCAGAGAGAGAATTCTACAACACTCCGAGACATGAGGTGTGCATTTTGTATGCAGAAGGCTTTTGCATTTGGAGTGTCTGGTAACGTCTGCTACTGTATGCCCCATTATCTATAAAAAAAAAACTTTAAAATAAATAAATAAATAAATAAATAAATAAATGGTTAAAATGGAGATATCTCATTTTGCAGTCAAACTGTTCATAGGTGAACACCTTTCTCGAGATAAGATGCACTGGTGACTCAGTGGTACTGTAGGCTTCCCGTCTGCCACATGCGGAAGGCCTGGGTTTGTTTCTCGGATGCCCCACACACAGCCACTGAGATTTCAGGCATTCATACAGTAGAGGCTGAAAAACTCCTTCGAGGCTGAAAAAATGCGAGGGTTGCATAAAACCTGTGCCAAAATCAAAACGTGGATCGGATGATCTCCGGAACAACCTCCAATGGTTGCAGCTGAAAGCACAACACTATCAAATCGGGCACTTTCCCAAAAACCACCGGCTGTGCTTACAAGCGCAATAAATAAATAGATCGCAACATGAGAAACTCATTGTTTTTGTTTCATGATCAGAGTTGAAAGTCAGCATTTTTCGCTGATGGGAACTAGAAGAATCAGCGTCGAGGTGGAAGCAATTATTTTTCCCCAGCGTTACTCTGTTCGATAGCTCTCAGAACCGCGTGCTCTGCATGGCTGCTGTTGCCTGCGTTCTGATGAACATTTCGATACGTTGTTTTGGTTTGTTTTTGTCCTCTGATTAAAAAAGATTTAAACACAGACTGTGATCACTCCTGAATTCCAAACTTCAAAACGGCTTTGTAAAAGTGTCATTGGTGCCACGGATATACTGTAGGAGGGTTTCATTATTAATTATGTCACTTCTGTTAAAGATGCTTCCATCTTTCTGTCTAAGGCTCCGTCCACACGAAGCCAGTGCGTTCCCTATCCGATCGCAGATATTTCGTCTCAAGAAATATCTGCGTACACACGAAACCACTGAAAACGGTGTAGTATATATATGCCAGACCAGTATGGGGCGCTGTAATTCTGCCATAGAGATACACTATACACGGAGAAGAAGACTTTGAGCATGCGCATGACATCATCGTTTCACAAAATATACGGATTGGTTGTACACACGAAATCGCAAGGGTGTCGTTTTCAGTTTTATCCACGTTGGGACCCGGTTTCAAAAAATAGCGGTTTCAGTCTCCTAAAACGCCGGATCCGTGTGGAYGAAACGCCAGTACGATAAAAAATTTATACTTATACAGCAAAACGCGTCTCCGTGTGGACAGGCTCTAATTCAAGTTTTGTCAAGGCAGAAGTTTCTTCATGACGAAAAGGATGATGGTCCTGCAGTACACGGAGACGTAATCCAGACTACGATCTGTACGAATAACACGGCGATGCAGGACAAGATCGACATTCAACTACACTTTCAGTAGAACGTGTACAAATGTACTACAGAGTGTGCACTAAATATTAATAGGAGGGACAATTAAGACGCATCAGTGTGCATCAGGATTGTCTCAGTAACTGAGCATCAGTGAGACAGCAGTATCAGCTCGCAGGTCGATACTGATACCTACACCACTCCCGGAGGATGTCCTAAAAACCACAGAAACTGCTAAATCTCCACACAGGCCTGTTAAGGAGCAGATAATTAACATCCTGAAAGGTGTTTTCCAAGCTGCCTGGACGTCCCGTCTGGGGTTTAATTAGAGATATAGTTAGTGGTTTTTAAATCGACCCAAACTTGGAGGAAGTAGAGAAACCGATACGCTGGTTTCTTCACTCAAGCCAAGAATGTAGTCCTGTCAGGGATTTGTAACTTTCAGGGATTTGTAACAGTCAGTAAGTTTTCCCGTCACATGATGGGAGTCTTGAGGACAGACAAGTTGACAGTTTGTGATTTTCTCAGTAATACGTCAAGCTGCTCGGGGAACCACATTTAAAATATTCTTTACATACTTTCATCCAGTAACATACAGAGTGCTTCACAACTAGCAGCAATTATCCTCAAAACAAATATCAACGTTTGCAGATGGGGTGGTAAGTGGCTTAATTGCAGGACCCGGGAAAAAAAAAAAAAGTAGAAAAAGAAAAAGTTTGAGAAATAAAATGTTTTACTCATTTCGCAAGCACGCTAATTACTACATGACGAATAAATACGGAGTAATTTTCTCTCTTTAACCATGTGTTCCATATTTTAATTACACTCCATGCCTGTAATGGAACTGAATGGACTAGCCTTCATTAGGATCATAGCGCTCTCAGAAACCTTAGCGCTCCATGTTTATTCTGAGAAAAGCGAATCAACGGTAAAAGGACGTCAGCCTACTTCCCGGCAACCTGCATATGGAGCTGGTGACGTCTCGAGGAAGATGATTCGTGGCAGATGCCGCTCTACGAACACTTGGCAGTGAGTCAAGGACGCAGGCCGAGTAGTTCTCCTTGAAAAGGCATGTTTATTATTGAGCAGACTCTCGCTCCCATGTCTCCAAGTTTAATTCCAGCCCTAATTGAACACACCTGATCCACGCACTCATCGTCCATCTCGGTGCTAAAGCCAATGCAGAGTAATTCACTTAGAAATGTGCAAATTAGGAGGAACGTGTGGTGCGGTGCCCAAACGTTGAAAAGGTGGGCGTGCTTCTGAAGCTGTAGGAGGAGAAACTAGTTGCCATTAAAAGGCAAAGATTAAAAATAGAAAGTACATTTTAATGCCTTCACTGCTGCCTTTGAAATTTACTCTGCCTGCTGCATGTCAATATTAAAGCATAAACCCATTCAAAGCCCATTCTACTCAAAGTAAAGCAATCAAGGAAATGTCATGAGAAAATAAAAACATTACACGGGGTTTGGACAATGGAACTGAAACACTGGCCAATTTAGTGTTGGAGGTTTCGTGGCTAAATTTGACCAGCCTGGTGGCCAATCTTCATTGATTGCACATTCCAGCAGAAAGAGCAGAATGTGCAAAGTTTTGCTTAAAATATTGCAATGCACACAACATTATGGCTGCCCAACTCACTGCAGAATTAAATGTGCACCTCAACTCTCCTGTTTCCACCAAACTGTTGTTCGGGAGCTCCAAAGGGTCGATGTACAGTACATGGCCGGGCTGCTATACAGTAGCCAAACCTTTGGTCACTCGTGCCAATGGCAAACGTTGGTTTCAATGCTTCCAGCAACGAAAATCTTGGGCTGTGGACAATGTGAAACATGTATTGTTCTCCAAGTCCACCTTCATTGTCTTTCCCACATCCGGGAGAGTTACGGTGTGGAGAAGCACTAAAGAAAGCGTACTGTACCACCCAGACTGTTGCATGCCCAGAGTGAAGCATGGGGGTGGATCAGTGATGGTTTGGGCTGCAATATCATGGCCCAATATTTGTGCTAGATGGATGCGTCTCTGCCAAGTACTACCATTCTGGAGGACCATGTGCATCCAATGGTTCAAACATTGTATGCTGAAGGCGGTGCCGTGTATCAGGATGATAATGCACCAATACACACAACCATACACACTGGTGACAGAATGGTTTGGCCTGAACAGTCATCAGACCTAAATATTATTGAGCCACTTTGAGGTGTTTTGGAGAAGCAAGTCAGGAAACATAGTCGCATAGTGACCTGGCCACTATTCTGCAAGAAAAATGCCTCAAAATCCCTCTGGCCGCTGTGCAGGACTTGTATCTGTCATTCCCAAGACGAATCGATGCTGTATTGCCCGCAAAAGCAGGCCCTACACCATACTAATGAATTATTGTTGTCTAAAACCAGGCGTTTCAGTTTCATTGTCCAACCGCTGTGTATATACAGCGCCCTCCATAATTATTGGCACCCCTGGATTAAATGTGTTCTTTAGCTTCTGAAAAAATTCAGTTTTGTTCTAAATAACACGGGACCACAATGGAAAAAAAAAGAGGAAATTCCAACCTTTAATTCAAGTGCATTTATTCAGTGGAAAAAAAAAAATCCCACATTAAGAAATAATTCTTTTACATCAAATCATGGGTGCCACAATTATTAGCACCCCTGATGTTTAATACTTTGTACGACCCCCTTTTGCCAACAAAACAGCACCTAATCTTTTCCTATAATGTTTAACAAGATTAGAGAACACAGAAAGAGGGATCTCCGACCATTCCTCTTTGCACAATGTCTCTAAATCACCCAGTGACCTAACTCCTCTCCTCTGCACTCTCCTCTTCAGCTCACTCCACAGGTTTCCAATGGGGTTGAGGTCTGGGGACTGAGATGGCCATGGGAGGAGCTTGATTCTGTGTGTGCTGAACCATTTCTGTGTAGATTTTTTCCACATGTTCTGGGTCATTATCTTGCTGAAAGACCCAGTGACGACCCATCTTCAGCTTTCAGACAGAGGCCACCAGATTTTGCTTTAAAATGTCCTCGTATTTCAAAGCGTTCATGATGCCATGCACCCTAACGAGGTTCCCAGGGCCTCTGGAAGAGAAACAGCCCACAGCATCACCAATCCTCCCCCATACTTCACAGTGGGCATGAGGTGCTATTATGTTCCACTTAGAGTGTTTGTTGCCAAAAAGCTCTATCTTGGTCTCATCTGACCAAAGAAAACGGTCCCAGTTGAAGCCCCAGTAACGCTTAGCAAACTCCAAACGTTTGCGTTTATGATTGTGACTGAGAAAAGTTTTTTTCCTTGCATGCCTCCCAAAGAGCTTGTTGGCATGTAGATAGCGACTGATGGTTGTTTTGGAGACTTTATGACCCCAAGATGCTATCATTTGTTGCAGTTCTTTAACAGTGAGCTTTGGAGAATTTTTTATTTCTCTTAAAATCCTCCTCACATGAACTTGTGTCCTCGTCCAGGCTTGTTTACTACTGTTCCAGTTGTTTAAAACTTCTTAATGATTCCTCTCACAGTAGATATGGGCAGGTGCAGGCGGGCGGCTATTTTCTTGTACCCATTGCCTGACTTGTGAAGGTCGACACACACCTACCTTACTTGAATGGTGTGTTCCTTTGTCTTTCCCATGTTGAAGAGTGGATAAGAGAAATGGACTCTGTGTCACGTCATATTTATACCCCAGGGAAGCAGGAAGTGATAAATTACTAATTAAATGTTCCTAGATACTGAAAACTAATATAGAAATGACAGAAATACTTCAATTACATTTATTTAAATTAAATTTGATGATTTAAATAAATGTCACTATTTGTCGACTATAATCTTCAAGCCATTTCAGATTTTAAGGACTTTTCTTGAAGAGTGTTTTTTTTTTTTTCTTGCAACCTTCCCATACAAGCCACAGAATTTGTGATGCATGCAATGATCACTCTTTGTTATACATTTCTGCAACTGCTTCAGAGTTGCTGTGGGCCTCTTGTTAGCCTCTCTGACCAGTTGCCTACTGGGTCTTTTTATCCAGTTTGGAGCGTCCTGATCCAGGGAAGGTTTCTGTTGTACCTAATACCTTCCATTTCTTAATAATAGACTTTAATGTGATAAAACCTTTTTTTTTAAACAGAAAAATCTGTTTAAAGACAGCACCTTGCCACATATAGTTGATTGTTTTCATTCAGTTGTACTACCAAATGCTCCAGCTTTTTATGCTGAGCTAATCAAAATGACCGCTGTTGATTACTGTTGAAGTCGAATCGCATTGTGTGTTATTGCGAAGCTGAATAGCCTCGCCTGATTGAGTTGACAAGTCATTTTTAGAGATCCTTTTACAAATCTGTGATTTTTTTAGTTTTTTCCAGACATGATGGTGTTATTTTAAAACTGTGTCTATCTTCATTTCAGGCTGCAAAGCAACAAAATGTTATTATTTGAAAGGGGGAAGGGGTGATTCTGTATATATGTAAATATATATAGACACATTGTAATTAGGAAATGAATCGCTATAGGAAAATTTAGATAACAAAGAATGGACAGAGGAAGCAAAAATTTAAAAAATGGCAAAGAAGGGAATATAAAATTCAAAAAAGATGATGAAAGACAAAAAGTAAGACAAACATCAGGAAGAAAAGTAGAAACAAAATAATTAAAGAAAACAGGACAGAAGGAAAAAAATGAAAAAGAAATAAAAATAAACATGAAAGAAAAATGGCAAAGCAGAAAGCAGAGTAGAAACAAAAGAACAATGTCAGAAAGACATAATATGGCAAAAAAAGAGTAACGTGCTTGAAAGAAATATTAATTCTTTCATATAAATAAGAAAGAAAGAAAATAATGTTCTAAAGATAAATTACATGGAATGGAGGGAGGAACAGAGGAAATAAAAGAAATACATTAAATGACAAGCAAGAAAATATATACATCCAAAAAAAAAAAAGTAAGAAAGAAAAATAAACTTATACGTAGTGAATTAGTTTCTGCTCCTATTGTGCTTAATTAAGTGCTAATGTGTCATTTGAGGCAGATCCCTTTCTTTCTGTCTTTTTTTTTTTTCAGACCAAATTAGTGCAACTGCTGTGACAGCAAGATATCCATTGCACACACACACACACACACACACACAGACAGATGTCCTTGTACTGAAAGTGAACTTGCCACCTGCATCGATTTCGTTCCTCAGTACATAAATGAAGTCTATTTGAAGTGGATGTAGCCAGCTGCTGCAGTCCTGTTTTACCACAGAGCAACTCTGAAACACTAGAAGGGTGCCATTACTTCTGCTCAGGATAGGCAGTTTCGACAGTATTATAGGCAGTACTATATGCACCTTTTGTGCAAAAACATGATGGATCTCATCTCATCCCATCTCCGACTTCTTCATGAAAATGGAGTTCATGTCCACCGAGACAATTGATTACTGAAGCACAGAATTACACAAAGTACACATATCACAATTTTGTTGCTCAGAATGTGCTTTTTCTTGTCTCATGAGCCTGAATTGAGCTTTCTCATTACAAACGCATCTTTGTCTTTTCTATTTATCATAAAGCTGACTTGGGAGAAACAAAGAAACATAAGAGACACAACCTGAGAAATCTGAGATGTAGATGAGAAACAAAACCGCACTTTGAAGACGAAGCAAATGAGCCATAGATAAGACCATAATTAGATTAGGGTCAAATATAAATTAGATGCATGAAACACAAATGAGAAATATTATAGTTTTATTGAACATATCAAAAATACTCAATTAACAGCATACAGCGCAATAAATTCACACAATATAACAGACACCAGCAAAATCTGGCAAATCAAGACACTGAATGATACAATATGTCACCTAACCTGACAAAGATAAGTGTCACAGTGCTCATCTCAAGGCGGCACGGTGGTGTAGTGGTTAGCACTGTCGCCTCGCACCGCCAGGGTCCGGGTTCGATTCCCGTCTTTGTGTGCATGGAGTTTGCATGTTCTCCCCGTGCTTGGTGGGTTTCCTCGGGGTTCTCCGGTTTCCTCCCACAGTCCAAAGACATGTAGGTTAGGCTAATTGGTGTTCCCAAATTGTCCGTAGTGTGTGAATGGGTGAGTGTCTGTGCCCTGCGATGGATTGGCACCCTGTCCAGGGTGTACCCTGCCATGTGTCCTAAGTCTTCTGGGATAGGCTCCAGGCCCCCCATGACCCTGAATACAGGATCAAGCGGTATAGATGATGAGTGAGTACTCAACTCAATGTATGATTTATACAGGAGTTATAGCCAATGGTCACAGTAATGTGATAATCTTCCAGTAGAATGAATCAATAAAAAATAAGATGAACATTTTTTTTAAGGAAAATTGATTGCTTTCTGTATGTAAGGGCTACAAGAACGGGTCAATGCCAGGAAAAGTTCATCTGAGATTTACCTAAACACCATTCAGCTACTCTATTCCCAACTTGCTCGTCAGCTGCGGCCTACCTGAATTATGATGTTGTGCTGACGGAGACTCCGGAACATTCTCCTAGATTTTCTTTGTCTCTTTAAAGGTTTCTGAGGTGGCATGCTTCTGAAGAGAACTCTGTTAATGTAAAGTGTATATAATTACCAAGATAACATTTCCACAAACTAACATATTGGTCTTTAGTTATAGAATACATTTAATTGATGTCTCTAAAGTTACATGTTCTGGTAGCTTCTGTTAAACACTTAGTACTCTGTAATAAAACTAATGGTTACATTAATGTAACATTAACTGACTATTAAAAAAAAAAAAAAAAGAGTAAAAAGTAACTTAGGTTAACCTAGGACCTGGCTAATAATACTGTAACCAGCTGACAGATTTTTACCATTAAAAAGCAAAAACAAAAAAAATGACTTTCAACCTCACAAGTGTTAGTTAACTAGACATTCTAATTAATTTTGCAATTTAAGAACAAACTTAAGCTGTTTTAACCATAGACTCTTTGGTTTTAACTGACTCCTTGTCAATAATAACTACGCACTTCATTTTAAATTTGGCGCGAAAAAGTAAAACCCACCTTCATCGTTTGCTTTGTCTTCTTCGAAGTCTTCTTCATTTTTATCTGCGACAGGCAAAGTAGGTGGTGCGCTACCGCCACCGAAAGGTCTGGATGAGTGATGCTAGGTAAAGTGCTTTTTTGTTGACTTGACATTGTGGCCTGGGGTTTTTTCCAGAAAGCAGGTCATGTGACATACCCGGGTAAGTTTAAGAGTAAGTTAGTGGATATCCTCAACTTTCGGTTCCAAAAACTGAGGTAACTCTCTGGGTATGTTTGTAACCATAGCAACTTGCTCTCTGAAGATAACCTGCTCGGTAGCAGGTTATGTTCCAGGGTAAGTTTGTTTCAGAGGTTTATTGAGCATGACGTGCGCTTTTAATGAAGATCCTGTGGACGTGGAGCCACAAATTATACGAGTTTTTTTCCGCCGGGAGAGAGTTATAAGACCGCGTATTGATGTCTTTGAATTTCCTAATGATTATTTGAAAGAGTGTTATCGGTTTTCAAGGAAATTCGTGAATTGTCAATTTACTTAACACATCTCTTGAAACCGCATATTGCTAATATTGAACTTGTTGCAAATCAAATAAATTGCTGGTGCTTTCACCACATCAGACAAGCCAGCGCGGGGATCGAACCCGGGTCTTTCGCATGGCAGGCGAAACACTTACCACTGAGCCACCAGCGCTCTATAGAGTTTAAGTTGGTGGTATTTTAAGGTGACGGTTACTGTTACTTACGTACTCACGATTACTTAAAATATCAAAAGGTTCTGAATACTCAAAAAGGTCTATTAATTTTACCTAATTGCAATTATTTAAGTTAACAGTACTCAATGTGTTTAATTACTTTGAGCATTAGGGTTTACAGTGTAGAATAAAAGGGGATACGCTGCATTAAATCCTCCAACTCCGCCGCTGTCTTTTTTTTCCATTTTGACTCGTGAAATCGGCGATCCATTGAAAATGTCTTTATGTATGCATCGTGCACGCGCATTAACTCTGGGTAACCAGTAGGAGGTTGATTAAACTTACTCTTCTCAGGGGTTTTGGAACTGACATACTCATGGTATGCGGGTTTGGGGTAAATCAACCCTGAGGTTAAGTTTTACCAAATGGTAAGTTAACCCAGCTTTCTGGAATACCCCCCTGGTGATGCCCTGCACATTTCTCTAACACACACTGGCCACTTAAACATTTGCAGGTTTAGAGCATGTGTGGGAGAAATTTGTCGGAAATTATGTCTTTATTATAATCTATATGTACTGTAGGCTTAATTGGGTTGGCCATGAAAAAATGTTGAACATTCATTCATAAATGTATAATGAAAAATAGGTTTGGCCTTAAATTATAAGCGTATACAGAAATCACTGAACACAGACATTATCTCATTGCTTCACTTCTTGATAAATATAATAAAATTAATACAATTTTGTATATGTAACACGGCCAGACATGCGACAGGCGGTTGCTAGTCAACCCCGCAGCACTAACAATTAAGGGAGACGAGCTACACCTGGCCGGTAGGATATTTAAGCTCCCAGAAACCAGCGCACGCTGTGAGAACAATAGATAGCACCAGGTACGAGAGCGTGGCTCTGGTATAGGGAGTGAAAAGTGAGAAGGGAAAGTGAAAAGAGAAAGAAAGTGAAAAGAGAAAAGGAGAAGTGATAAAGAGAAAACAGAGAGAATTGAAAAGAGCGGTAGAGAAGACAAGAATAATAACAATAACAAACAAAATATAACGCTGTGTGGTGTTCACGCGAGCCGATTATTCCTACCGAAATAAACAATCCACGGCCCATACCCCTCCAAGTCCTGCGTTCGGGCTTCCATATATGATTAAATACCGAGAGCCGCCATATTGAAGCACCCCCTCATAACAGTATATTGTATTTTAGTTCTTTATTGGTAATGACATTTGTACAGAATGTAAAGTAAGTTTGCCATTTGCCAGGAGTCGGGATTGTGCAAATATAGAGTGACATTTTTTTCAGCACAATCTATTCTTCAATATAAAGAACTCAATTTAATTTCATCTTAACTAACTATACACACAAGACTGAGCACTTTTTTTTTTAAAGTAACATACAGGCAAGAAATATGTACTCTCTCTATTTGAGACATCCTTGAGAAGATGAAATAAATGCCTAAAGCTTGTTCAAGTCTCAAATATTTCTGAGACAAAGAAGACATTAACATGAGATCTCATCTTGGAGGTTCTTTGCTATGCGAGCCTGTTAAATGCAACGAGGCTGAATCCCAAATTCCTCTCCAACCCCTGATCAAAGACAATACTTTAGTTACTGTAGCTTTCCATTTAACACTATTTGGGATTCAACCAATTTCAAGGAGGAAATGGGGAAGGGTTGTAACCACCAAATAATCAAAACCGGCCAGCCCAAATATCATATCATATAATGAATTAAAACTACTATTAACATTCCCCCTAAAATGAGAATTTGTTGCATCCAACCCAACCTCTGCAAGCAGCATTTACTGTACATAGTGAGCAATAGCAAGCACATGGCAATAACACAATGAAAAGAGAAAGACTGAGAGTTTTAAGATCTTGGTTGGTCAACAGGAACAAAAAAAAAAAAAAAAGAAAAACCTCTAACCAACATGGGGTATATGCTAATGCTATCGCTATGTCCCTACCACTCATGAGTGAAATAATTGAATGAAAGTCATATTTCAAGCTGTCACTGTGCTACCGACTACTTTTGGTGCTACGTTTGGATCTTGTCAAAATCACGTCTAGCTAGTTGTAAATTAAATTAAAAATGAATGTGTATGCATATCCTTGGACAACCGCAGTGGCGACGCCTGGAAACATTAGTTAATTAGTTACAGAGCTGTCGACACCTCACTTGTTTAATCTCCTCACCTTGTGGTTACATAAGATGAGTAAGAATTTAAACTTTCTCTCCTGCCGAGCGGGGTTTCGTCCCATATTTGGATTCGCTGCCGTGTGTTTATAGACATGTGAAGGAGACCTGTTTAACAAGTCACGGGTTGGACGTACTCCCTGTTGTCTGTGGTTCATGCACAGAGCATGAGGGAGTGTGTAATGGATCTCGCACACACTTCACACAGGGAGATTATGGGAGAGCTCTTCAAGCACTTCACCAGTCAGGAAGTGCCAAATTGATGTCACACACCCAGACACACACACAGAGACAGACACACACACACACACAGCAGGTAAATTAGCTCTTCCTAAGCAGCACTCGGCTTCTCTCTGTGTGTCTCTGACTCTGATATTGCATAATTTCTCTATCATTTATACTCAATTATATCATTTCAACCAGAGTGCCGTTGGGTTCACAACTCTGCTTGGTCAGAAGCTGTTAATTTGTTTTCTCTAATAGCAGCTCTGACATTTATACACGTTTCCGTATTATATGGAAGGAGTCTCCAGTGTCAGCTGTTCTGCTACTAATTTCTGTACAAGGGGTGATTTAACAGAGCCAGTGCAAAACCCAAGTAATTTTTAATAAGTGTGTGTGTGTGTTGCAGGGCACCGAGGAAGGAGACGTGGACAAGAATAAGTGCTGCACGTTGTGTAACATGTCTTTTACCTCAGCCGTGGTTGCGCAATCACACTATCAGGGCAAGATCCACGCTAAGAGACTCAAACTAGTGCTAGGAGAGCAGCCTGGGATCACGGGGAAAGGTACSACACACACACACACACACACACACACACACACACACACACACACACACACACACACAATCAGAAGTGCAAACGTGAGAGAGGTTTTTTATTACATCCTATTTAACCTGTTGAGAAATAATGTTTTTTATTGTTGTTGTTGTTTATTTGTTTGTATTACTTAAACAATTAATATCTTTTACCAAAAAAATCTACAAATTAAGCACATTTCTTGTTGTTTGCATAACCTCCTCATAACTCTGTGGCATCATGTTTGACTGTTTGTAAATATGGCTGCTGCCACAGATGTTGAAGCTAGCGCTCGATGCTAAGTGCAATTAGACTGTAGCTTTATTTGTTCCGAGTTTTTTTTTTTTAGTTATTTAACAACATATCTGGGGGAAATGTTGTATATTCTCTGTAAACTGGTGTATTTTTCATCCATCAAAAGGGTTCTGGTGGTGTTTAAACAGCGTTTGAGAAGTCCATTTTGAAAATGCTGATGGTTTTTTAATGACCTTTACTAGGCTATTATTAGCATGCTTAGTTAATGAGGCAGGTTTGCTAGTTTATGTTGCTTGGTTAGCAGAACAAAAGCAGCTGAATTCATACTTTTATTACAGAAAAATAGGTAGAAATATAGTGCTGTCGAAAGTCTTGACCCCCTTCTTCATATTTTGCTTTCAAAGATCCAGACTTGTATTTTTAATTCAGTCTTGAGGAATAGCTCTCCAGGCTTCCTAATGGACTTCTTTTTCACTCTCATTTTTTGGCAAGTTTTCACCTCTGATTTTCAGTCCAGTCCTTGGACCTGAGTAGTTTCAAAGGAATGTTTTTTTCTTTTTTTTTGTTTGTTAAGCCACACTGATCTATGATCTATGAATCATTCAAGCATAAAAATATCTGTCTAAATTAAGGTATGAACCAGTGAGATCAGCAGATGCCCATAGCTCAATTTTGTTGCTCAGAATGAGCTTTTTCTTGTCTCATGAGGCTGAATTGAGCTGTCTCATTACAAGCTTGACTTTGTCTTTTCTATTTCTCCTAAACCCCACTTAGGAGAAACAAAGAGACATGAACAATGAGACTGAATTGAGCTGTCTCATTACAAGCTTGACTTTGTCTTTTCTATTTCTCCTAAACCCCACTTAGGAGAAACAAGGAGACATAACTGAGACACAAAGCGAGACATACCTGAGAAACATTTGAGAAATCTGAGCTATACATGAAAAACAGAACTGCATTTGAAGGGGAAGCAAATGAGCCATATATAAGACCATAATGAGATTAAAGTCAGATATAAATGAGATGCATGCAACACAAATGAGAAATATTATAGTTTTATTGAACATATCAAAAATCCTCAATTAGCAGCATACAATGTAACAAATTTACAATTCACACAATATAACAGACACCAGCAAAATCTGGCAAACCAAGACACTAAATGATACAAAATGTCATAAAACCTGACAAAGATGTAAAGTGTAACACTGCTCAACTCAAAGTATGATTTATACAGGAGTTATACAAAGGCTACGGGATTGTGAGAATCCTCCAGTCAAAAAAAAAAAAAATAGTCGAAAAGGATATGAAAACCTTTAAAGGAAAATTGGTTGCTTGCTGTATGTAAAGGCTACAAGAATGCCAGGAAAAGTTCTTTCTCACCAGCTACATTTGCAGTCTTCTCTTGTGGAGGAAACTCCCGGAGTTGCTTAGTATCTAATGGAACAAGAAATATATATAGTAAAACATTTAATATTTACCTAAACACTATTCATCTACTCCATTCCCAACTGTCTGAAGGTTGAGAGGTGGGCTTGAGCTTGCTCATGTGCTGGTGCTTACCTGACTGATGATGTGCTGATGGAGACTCCGGAACATTCTCCTGCATTCTAGGTCTCCTGAGGTGGCATGCTTCTGGAAAGAACCCAGTTAAAGTAAAATGTATATAATTACCAAGATAACATTTTCACAAACATATTGGTATTTATTTATAGAATATAATTAACTGATGTCTCTAAAGTTACATGTTCTGGTAACTACTGTTAAACACTGAACACTCTATAATAAAACTACTGGTTTACAAAAACTGATTATACAGTAACATTAACTTACTATTTTAAAAAAAATAGTGGTTAACTTAGGATATGCTGACTGATTTTTACCATTAAAAAAAACTGTGTAAAAGTGTTAGTTACCTAAATATGCTTACAAACGTAAGCTGTGTAAATTTCAGCTAAGTATACCACAGTTTGTTTGTTTGCTTGTTTTTTACCACAGACTCTGTGGTTTTAACTTACATTTTGAATCCTTGTGAAGAATAATTAATTTTAATTTCGTCGCGAAAACAAAACAAAACAAAAAAAACACCTTCACCGTCCGATCGGTCGTCTTAGTCTTCATTTGATCTGCGGCAGGCGAAGTAGGTGGTGCGCTACTGCCACCTAAAGGTCTGGATGAATGATGGATAAAGTGTTTTTTGCTGACTTGACACCGAGGCCTGGCGATGCGCTGCACACTTCTCTAAACACACTGGCCACTTAAACATTTGCAGGTTTAGAGCATGTGTGGGAGAAATTGTGAAAAAGTCTGTTTTATTAGAGTCTACATGTACTGTAGGCTTAATTGGGTTGGCCATGAAAACATGTTGGACATTTAGTCATAAATGTATAACCCAAAAAATGTATACAGAAATCACTGAACACAAACATTATCTCATTGCTTCACTTCTCGATAAAAAATATTCTGTATATTGTATTTTAGTTCTTTGTTGGTAATGACGTTAGTAAGTTTGCCATTTGCCAGGTTAATTTCAATAAATTCATTATGGTGTACACATTTGTAAAAGGTTAGCCATGTTGATCAACTAGAGACACCTGGGTGTACTGTACAGTAATATAACAGGTGGTTGAAATTTGTTTTTTAAATAAACAAGCTAGATTTTGAAATAAAACATTTATCTATTACAAAGCAATTTTGTAATTGACTTTAGTTGTTACCAACCTACATATCTACATACCTTCATTTTAGAGATCCAACCTACTAACCCTCCCGTCCATCTACCCGTATGTGAAGAGTAAATGGATGTATATAAAAAATTTTTAAAAAACTACTAAACACACTTTATTGTAGATGGCTCTTTTTATCGGAGAACCCTAGCCCTTAAACCCCAAACAATGTTTAGCCATTCTTTGCATTATGTTTTAATAAATATACTGTATATGAGTCAGGATTGCGCAACATAGACTGACTTTTTTCAGCAGAATATATTCCTCAATATAGAGAACTCAATTTCATTTTAACTAACTATACACATGTGACTAAGCACAATCTTTTAAAAAGGATCATATCAGAAAACCGAAATGCACAGTTTACAAGTAATGTATACTTTATGTGTGGGTGAAACAAAAACTACGAGTTTTAATGGTGATGAGCCACATTTGAGCCACCCTTGAGATGATGAAGAAAACATCTAAATCTCATTCAGGTCTCAAAAATGGTTCATTTCTGTCTAGGAGACAAAGAAGCGATTAACATGAGATCTCATCTTGGAGTTGCTTTGCTATGGGTGATCAGGTTGGTGACACTATACTGTACGGTATACTGGTGATGCTGAGTGGTTAGTGAACCGATGAGAAGGGAAATGAGGCTGCTGCTGAGGTTGTTACATACATCTTTAGGTTTCTGTGCAGCCTGTTGCAGTAAAACATACAAATTTATTTGGAAATTTTTATTTATTTAAATTTAATATGAAGAAACGAGGTCTGGCTCAACACTTTTGCACAGTGCTATAGCTTAAAAAAATGAAAACAGAGATGCAACTACTCTAACAATTGTCTCTATGAGGGGAGAGAGTGTGTGTGTGTGTGTGTGTGTGTGTGTGTGTGTGTGTGTGTGTGCCCTGAGATATAAGATATTGCTAGATGAAATCGATATACTCATCAGTGTCCTGTCCTTATTATATTTGAGCGCTGAACAATAAACTGTAGTGTGTGTGTGTGTGTGTGTGTATGTGTGTGTATGTGTGTGTGAGAGAGAGAGAGAGAGAGAGAGAGAGGGAGAGAGAAGGCGGGTGGGGCACTAAGAAAAGGTCATGAGACACAACAAACATGGTGAGTGTGGCTGAGAGATAAGGCTATGCTATATAGATGTGTGAGAGTGTGTGCTGTGGTGAACGTGTATATATGTGCTTACACATCACTGTCTGTGTGTTGGCGTGTCCGATCAGGTCACTGTGGGTCGTCATTTTCACCGTGTGCCTCCCCAGCAGGGGGAATCAACACACTCATAGAAGTGTGTGTGTGTGTGTTTCTGAGCTTCGGGGCCTGAGAGAGAATGGAAGTAGAGCTTAAAAGAGCCACTCAACTGGAAGCTTTCAACCAGTTTATCGCTCTCTCCCTCCGTGTGTAGGAGAGAGATTGAGAATGAGAAAGAAAGAAAGAAAAATACAGAAGAATTGCACATATAACGTGGTATAGATTTCAGCAACCATATTCAATGTGCAGTGTGTTTATTCTTCTACATCTTCATATCAACTGTATAGAATACTGTATCTCCTGTACAAATGTATAGTCGGCAATTAGAATAATACTATATCGAATCTAGACGAAACTCATCTAGATGATATTATTTAATGATCCATATACTGCATTTAAACCTCGAAAAAAGATGGTGCTGTTAATTTGCATATAAATCATACTGCATTAATATAGATCATACGGTTAATTAGTAATTACGATGTGTCCGACTGAACAAGGATAGTTCGTACATCGTCAAAAATGAATCTGACCATATTTAACAACAGGATTTACGAGAGCAAGCCAAGGGACAACACTAGATCAGACACTCGGATGTGGATCAATATCGATCGCAGAACAAAGAGAAGTAAATAGTAGGCGCAGGCTGACCTCTGACATATGACGTCGGCTCTTAGGTCCGGCTCTGCTGTTCTTGATTGTTATGTTTGTTATAGCCCTGTCTTATACTGTATATACTTAGTCTCCGCCCCCTTGTTTTTATCACTGATTTGTTGCGCTAGCGTGTGCGCCTGTTCAGTTGTTCCTCTCCTTCAATGTAAACTCTTGCCCAAGCTTTGGGTGTTTTCTGGTGTCAGTCCTTGCTCATGTTTTACAGTTAAAAAGAATGATCCCTGCTTGATATCTCATTTTCTGAATTATATAATATATAATTATTATAATTCTATAAAATGAATTTCTGGCATTAAGTAAATGTAATAATAATAATAATAACACTGAAGACGATACATAAATTTGGCATAAAAATCTCTATGGAAACTCACTATTACAGTGATTATACTTCTCTATACTGATTATATTTCTAGATAATGTCAAGTGAGTACTATAAAAATGCTAATGTATTAGAATAAGTGCATTAATATAAATATTCACATATAACCATATATTGTTCAGGAGCTTTAAATAGAGTGCTAAAATGAAGGACAACCGCATCTCCGTTAGGCAGCGCATACTGTAGGAAAAATAATTTAAATACCAGAGTCATAAATGACCTTGATCGTCTTCTCTGTGACCGTGGTTCCCTCGAGTTTATTTCATTGGGCCAAAGACAAAAAAAAGAGAGAAAGAATGTGGAACAATTTTCTTTTTGTTTTCTTTTTTCTCATTCTTTTATGTTTTCCTTTGATTCATATTTGGACATTTACAGTATACTGTAATATTGCCTTTTAAGAGTCTGGAATATAAAACGCATCCTCCGGCACATTTCCCCCATCGATTTTACAAAATGGGTTGCATAAACTTTTAGTAGAGAAACAAAAAAATTTACACCACTAGACTTCAAATGCTGAGAATTTGCATTTCCCAGTTTGCTGGTGGAGAAAAAAAATGTTACAATGTAGAGATAATTCAGAAACTATACAGTAAAATAGAAAGTAGTTACTATGTGCTTTTTCTACTCATGGTCCAAAGATATGCAAAGTAGGTTGATTGACATTTCCAAATTGCCTGCAGACAGTGTGTGAGTGTACAGTATGTTTCTGTGCCCTGCAATTAATATTGGCACCCCGCCTCGTGCTCCAAGTCCCCTGGGATAGGCTCCCGGCCTCCCATGACCCTGTACAGAATGAGCGGTATAGGGAGTGAGTAAGTGCGAGTGAGTATTATGTGCTTTACAATGCAGCGGGTGCCTCGTTTGTCTGCTGGAGGTCTCCGGAAAAGTTGGCTTTCTCTTCCTGAGCCTCCTGATTGGCTGAAGTGTCACTCGGCATTTACCTGGAGCTCTTCTGAGACTTCCTCTCGCTCATTAAATCCTGACATGCAGGTGTCACTTGATGATTATTTTATTTGTCAGAATGTCGAGAGCACCTCATCATTTTCCAGAAGTGTAGTCCAAGAGGCTGCAAAATCTATACCTGGATACCTGGAAAGATTTCCACTGATTGAGAGAGAGAGAGAGCGAGAGCGAGGGAACATCTGTAATTGACAGAAGATTGCTTGTATAGGATTGATTATTTTTCTTCTTCTTCTGAATGACATTTAATCAGAAAGTTTGCTTCGAAGTCCCTGCCATTATCTGTGCTTGAACATATAGTTGGAAACTTTCATTTAGATTTAATCTCAGCTGTTCTTTCCTCAGCGCTAATCCTGTTCCCTTATATATATATATATA
>QMIH01000417.1:170824-205352 GCA_003987875.1 Clarias batrachus | reverse complement strand
ATATATATACTTTGTGCTTTCAAAGTGCTTTTTATGCACAAGGAGCCTCAGTGTGTGCTCTTCAGCCAGCAGAGAGATAGATGATAATACCTCTCAGGCATCCGGAAGCACTGGGTCTTGCGCTCCCATCTGCCGGAGAGGAGTCGTGGAGAAAGCAGCATGTCGCTAATGATGGCTGCCGTATTAGGAGATTATTTATCGGGGTCTTCGTTTGTCTACCTGAATCCTCCATTTTGAACGGAAGAGAAAACTTGCAAAACCAAAACTTTGCAAAGTCCAAACCGCTTGCATAGGAATATGCATGAAATGAACAAAACACCATGGCGTGTGGAGGAACGGCTGAAAGCGGCTGCCAAACAAATGTCTGCGTCCTTCCCCCCGCTGACCATAAGAACATTAACCAAACCTGATTCGATACTAATGGATCCTTCAGTGTCAGACGAGTCTCCCTCGCGAAGAAAGGGAACTTAATTTGGGACCTCTGAAGGGCCATTAAGGCAGGAGTGAAGCCCTTATAATTCCATTGGGTGAGACAGCAGAGGAGAGGGAAGACAGCGATCATGACAAATAACAACTGCCCAAGAATAGAACGCTTTTCGGAAGAAGGTTTTAGGGATTTACGCCTACTCAATTTGCAACAAACTATGAGACTATGAGAAACTCTGAGATGCTGCTTACGCAGCCACCTTTCTCAGAATACTTAAACTGTTCATAGAATTATTATGCATGTTGTAATCAATTACAGCTTGGGGAAAATAATAAATAAACAGTAACAGGGGAAAAAAAAACAACAACAACAAAAGCTGACATGTTTTTCACCTTGAGGTAACGAGCGACGTAATTGACCTTTAACATTTAATGTAATTCTTGCTCAGTTGTGATCTTAGGTTAGTGTGACCACAAGGCAGATTGCTCATCAAACACTGTAAGCTTGGCATAACCGTATCCTTTATATGTCTGCAGGCTCGCATTTGACAAACTCTTTATTTGCATTTTGCAGCATTTAGTATCATCGTATTAACATAAGAACAACATTTTCATTTAGAGATACAAGATTTTATCTAATATTTTGTTCAACGCCTTTACTGCAGCTATGATTAAGGTTCATAGTTCATAATTCCTCCTGCTCAAGGAAGAAAATCTCCATAACCTGGTCATTTAGTACATTCAGGTCGTTATCTGACTTTATTTTATTGCCACATAACGTTACTGAGTGTAGACCTGAGCAACCCAAGCGACTCCAGATCATCACTCTGTCTCCAGAGGCTTGTACAGTGGACACTATGCATGATGGGAGCATTGCTCTGGACTTGGCTCGATCTGGACCCATGACCTTTCTTCATTGTTTCAAAGTCCAATCTTTATGCTCCATAGCCAACTGAGGACTTTTTTCTGATTAGTGTCACTAATGAATGTATTTCTTATGGACACACAGCTGTTTAGTCACGATCACATGAGCTCTTGCGACATATGGAAATGCTCTTACTTTTATTATTAAAAATAGCTGATTTCTAATGTTGATTTTCAACAATGCAACCTGCATGTAAGAGCTTTCATACATTTTGGCAAGCTCTCCACCAGTTCTTCACCAAGTTCTTCACCAAGTTCTTCTTCACCCAGTTCTTCTTCACCAAGTTCTTCACCCAGTTCTTCACCCAGTTCTTCACCAAGTTCTTCACCCAGTTCTTCTTCACCAAGTTCATCACCAAGTTCTTCACCCAGATCTTCTTCATCAAGTTCTTCTTGTTGGGTGAATTTACACCTCAGATTTGTTTGATGGTTTGTGACAATCCAGATGTTTTCTGGAGGAGACTGTAGTGGTATCGTATTTTTTTTCCAGAGCTGTATGTGTGTGTGTGTATATATAATTTTTTTTAAGCAACACTTCTTCCAAGAAGTTGACGGCTCACAGCTATCCTTCCAGGTTTTAATAATGAGTTGCACAGCAAACTCAATTCCTAACTTCACATGTCCTTGGTTGTTTTCGTTGCTTGATACAGGACAATAATGTGGACCTTCTGAAACACATGTTGTTTGTTTTTTTTTTTTCAGGCAGTGGATATTAAATTTTGTTTACTCTTACCTTTTTTTCTAAAAGTGATAAAATTGCTCAGATTCATAAACGTCATTTGAAATATATGACACGGTGTATATGCTTGTGGTGTAATAATGAAGAAAAAAAAAAAAATTTTTCCCCTCCTTTACAATATTGTGCATGGTACATAGCACAAATGCACACCTTACAGAGGATTTATTGCTGCTGTAGAAAAAGGCTGAACATTTTCACCCGCTGCCCAGACAAAACCCATCACGCCCAAGCAAACACCTCAGATATTGTAGATCATCAGTGGGGTGTTTGGCCTCCTGAAGGAGGCACAGACTTGACACGGGGTTCAAACTCATTTCTGCTCACAGCACCTCACGCTAGCTACACCCTTCTCATCGACCCTTCTCATTACCTTCTCTCACCGGACTATAGTGAAACGTGATGATTTCACCCTGGCAATGAAATACAACATCGTTTCCTGGAAACAACAGACTCGCCTTTTCCTCTTAAAAACTTATGATATGAATCAAATAGCTATGCTTCACTACTAGCTCATGCAATAAAAATAAAGGCTGAGCGAAGTTCAAAGTGTCCAAAGCTCATCAAATTCTACGTTTCCCATTCTTCTTTGTTAAGGGAAGTAAATCCTGTAGCACAACAGTACAAACCTGGATCCTTCATATTCAGGTTCCACTGACTCCAAACAAGCAAATCAGTCTGGAGTATTTTAATAAGTAAATGTCTGAGCGATCTGGAAACAGAAGCTGCATGTTGGTATAGAATGACAAAGTAAGTGTCTGCCAATTGCGATGAAATTATCTTAATCACTTTGCTTTCAATTCGCTCTGTTACATTGTCACGCTCCACCAAGTACAGTAATCTACGTTTCCCTCTTGACTCTTGAGTTAATTCACTTTCAGAATTCACCATCATCTCATTCCGCAGCAGTTAACTACCCAAATTAAATTTCGCCCAAACCGAGTGTCTTGAAAACAATGGCGAAGGGGGAAAAAACGCTGTAAAGAATAAAAAAAATAAATAAAAAAACAGACCGAAGAAAGAAATCGCAGCTCTTGGCACGGGTTGCGATTATCTCAGTGGGATGAAAGGATATTTCTTGTGCGCCTGCTGTTTACGGTCGCGTCCCAGATCCTGTGCTCATGCTGATAAATGAAAGCACTGTCGTAATCAGCATGGGTATTGTCTACGTGATGATGATGATGGAAAAACATTAACTTTGTTCTCTAGTGATGTTAAAATGGCATCAGAGTGTCGAAATTCGATCCAGTTTTTTTTTTTTTTTTTTACTTTATTGGTTTGCACTGATAAAACGTATGGAAATTGCTAATCCTCTAACGTGGGGTCATTTTCTAAGACGTGTAAAATTGAGAGCTCTGTATCGTAGAAGACGCACCATTGCTCTGCAAACATATCCGAATATGACTCATCGTACAACACGAAGATCTGTGGAAGAGAAAAACAAACAAACAAACAAAAATAAACATCTACAACATTAGAGCAGAATTTGTGTTTCCGTGGCTTGGTGCATCATACTAGTCATACACACCACAGATAATAAAGCGAGCAGCAAGAAGCGGATTTGGGTGCGAGTTTTTTCACCCGCTGACTGTCAGACATTCTTGCTTATGCGACAGATTAAGGAAAGAGCTCATTATTTCTAGGCCTATGGCGATGCTGCAGATGGCAAAATCGAGCTGAGGACACACAATTCCTAGTATGTGCTGGGAGAAGGAAAGGAAAAGGGAAGGGAAAGAGGAAGGCAAGGAAAGGACACGACCCACATACTGTACATTCCTACCAGGAATGGAAAAAAAAGGAAAAGGTTGGTTCTCCGATTTCAACCGTAAAGGTTACTGACACTTTTTTGATTCTTTCCGTCCTTCAGAGGTGGCGCCAAGTCCGGTTAAAATCCCACCCGAAAGCTGGCCACAGCTCAACGGGGACTCGGATCGCTACTGCCAGCTGTGCCACGCGTGGTTTAACAACCCGGGCATGGCGCGGCAACACTATGATGGCAAGAAGCACAAGAAGAACGCAGCACGCGCCGACCTGCTGGAGCAGTTGGGCAAGACGCTGGACATGGGTGAAATGAAAGGTAATGCTTCTCACCTTCCTCCAAGTTCTCTGGTATCTTCCCCAAAACTAGAATCATACCAGCCGATAGAACGGCTACACAAACCGCCGCCAGGTTTTAAACCAGTACATCATACTCCTGGTGCGAATAAAAAAAGAAACAAACGTATGTTCTGTTTTATTCCTTTTTAATTTTTATTTCTGCCAGTGAAGAAACATTACGTTATATTTACTAGCATGTTACCTGAGGGTGTTTCAACGACTGAGTGCTCTCCTTACATGGAGTCCTAATCATTTATTTATCGTACGGATCCGACTTCTTTATTGTTGAAATCACATCCATCATTTAAGACCATGAGATTAAGATTTATTTTGGTGCCTTTTCACTATAAGAGGGAAACCATGTTAAGCAAATTGTCCATGATTATAAACACATCACTGTTCTATTATATTGATCTATGAGCAAATAAAGTTTGTTAGCATGATAAGGTGAATTTAGTGCGTTAAAAGCCGCTTATCCGCATGCTTAGCCAGAGCTTTTATTAAAGTGCTGGTTCCCGGATACAGTGAAATTTTGCTTCACATGAATTGGCTCACACTTAAACATTATGCAAAGGAGGGGAAAAGCACAAACAAGACACAAAACCAACACATCATGATTATTATATCTATCAATATATATATATATATATATATATATATAGGCTAATTTGGTTTCCTAAATTGCCCGTAGTCTGTGAGCTGACCCGACCGCTTAAGTACTGTAACCACCATAGGAACAATGGATACACATGCCTGGGGTGGAATAATATCAGCCTCCTGACGTGCGGGATGGCACATGGACAGACACATTCACTCACTCATCATCTATGCCGCTTAATCCTGTATCCAGGGTCACGGGGGGCCTGGAGCCTATCCCAGGAGACTTAGGGCACATGGCAAGGAAGACTCTGGACAGGGTGCCAATCCATCGCAGGGCACAGACACACACACATACACTCACACATTCACACACTACGGGCAATTTGGGAACGCCAATTAGCCTAACCTACATGTCTTTGTACTGTGGGAGGAAACCGGAGAACCCGGAGGAAACCCACCAAGCACGGGACATGCAAACTCCATGCACACAGAGACGGGAATCGAGCCCGGACGGGGATCGAACCCGGACCCTGGCGGTGCAAGGCAACAGTGCTAACGACTACACCACATGGACAGACTAAAATACCAAAAATATTCCCCACAGGCTTAATGGTAATGGTGTGCCTTAATGTTTTTTTTTTTTTAACTACTTGTGAAAGTTTCCTATTAGTGCTATTTTTTTTTTTTTTTTGAGAAATTTCCAAATTGATATAAATTAGTCTGGTTTCATTAATATTTGCATTATGGTGCTGAGACATGGCTGGATCCTACCTTGAGTTGTTCTTGAGCCAAGTACAAAAGGTTGCATCATAGAAAGATTTGAACTGTATAGTCAAAAGGTCAAGACAAGTGGACTTCCTCATGAGGGGTAAAAAATGCATTGGATCAGTGCTCAACAATGCCACTTTTTTTTTTTTTTTTTACTACACTTAAAATCACTTCCAGTTATTTTCTCCACAGACCTTATCTCTGTCTGGGAACGGTTCCAAAACCCATAGTAGTCCTATTAGCCTACCTTTCCATCAATGCACAGATTCGTACAGGGATTTCCACAAGACGACATCATCATCATCATCATCATCATGATTACATGCGACAGTGTCTCTCCTCAGTTTAAAGAATTTAAGCAGTTTCTAAAAGCCACTGAATTTTCTCAACAAATATTACATCAATACTAATTTCCAAACTCGCTCGTCTGTTAGTTAGAGGTTGTGCTTCAACAGAGTGCATCAATGGTGGTGCAATAAGCAATCAATCCTTAAAATACTCAGCTTCTAATTGTATAATATAAGTTTTGATTGAAAACCTCCTAAGCAAATTAAAGGAGCGGGAATACACACAATACCTTTCTGTTTTTAGGATATTCCTACACTTAGAGTAAAAGCAGACTTACAATAGGAGCCATCGGAAAACACAGTGTATGTATAAGGATACCCAGGAAAAAGCTTCTGCTTGTTTGATGTAGTTAAAATCATTCTCATCTTGTTTTAAAGAGTTTGATGATCTAATGTGAAGAGCGTTGGGCTGAATAATGCGCACTGGAGATCTGAGGATTTATTCAGCACGATCAAATCAGACTTTCCTCTCTGTGTTTGTCTGGGCTTGCTGGCGGGTAGCCGTATTCTCAGGTTGTAAATGTCAACACGGTCCTAATGAGGGAGCCTCGCCATCGCAAATATCAATTAGTAATGATGTTGCAAATCATTATAACCTTTAAAGAGAGAGAGTAACAGTAGCGTGACGGCTGAGCAGCTCCTTTACAGGGTGACGGCGGGGTTTTGTAATTCGTCGGATTGCTGGAGGCAGTCTCATCTTTCACACAATGAGTGTACAGTCAGCAGCAAGATCAGCTTGTTCTCGCTCATTGTGTCTCACTGTCTGTGTTTTTTTTTTCTTTTCTTTTCTTCCCTGCGCATTCTCAGCTCTGCAGTGTCCTCTCAGTATTTTGTGGGAATTGCTGCTGTGCTGAGCGAAGATGGAAGAAGACTTTGAAGATTGCTATATGATAAAATATTCATAGTTTTTCTATGGAAAGACTCACGCTTGAATTGGAATTTTTGTTTGTTTGCTTGTTTGTTTGTTTGTGTGTGTATTTCTCTGGGCGGGTTGCTCAGCTTTGATCTCTCCTTTTCATTCGTTAAAACCATTTAATTGAGCTTGATCAGAAGGTGTTAATGGAAGATTTGGAGCAGATGCTTTTCAGCTCCAAGGTTAAACAATCACCGGAGCAGAAACTCTTCCTGGGGTGCCTTACGGAAATGATGGGGAAATAGTTATCTTGTAGCTTTTACATCATAACTAGCGGAGCACAAACTCTCCTGTAACAGTTACACTGAAACTTACAATTTCATAGTCAGCACACTGGAATAATGGGAGCAGCCTTTTACGTACTTCTTCCGTGGCTGCCATGAGGAAATTTCGGAAGCAGTTCTCCCGTCGCTAGCATAGTGAAATGAAATGACGTGCATTGAAAAAAAAAAATAATAATCAATGCACTGGATTCAAGAAAGAATTAATAATGGAAACAGACATTTTCTTCATAGCTGCTGCACTAGATTTCCAATCAGAGATGATCAGAGTTGGGTGTCATACTCAAGTGATAAAACTGAAAAAAAAAAAACAAGAAAAAAAAACAGCACCCACACTGCAATCAGCGAAGCAAAAGCACTTCCAAAACTCATAAACTAAAATCTGGTGATGAGTAGAAACTTCCAAGGCCATCACAATGGATTCACGGGAACAAATCCTGCTGATTTCAGGAGAGTAGAATTGGCCTCGACTCTGAAATCAGGGGAGCAAAAAACCTTCCCGTAGCTTCTGTAACCGGTTCGATTCTGACCGCCGTTACGATCTGCTGCTTATCTGGAGAGTTTATTGGCGTACCTGCATGGAATAAACAGAATACAACATTGAATTCTGCGCATTTGGTCTCCCGAAATGCGTTTACGTTCCCTCAGCGCGCTCAGACGCGGTCATATCAAAACAATATGTACTCAAAGTATTTAACAATACACTACTCATTACTAGTTTAATAATTGAAAATACAACAGGTACTCATCCGGACATTTGATTATTTGATCCCTCAAAAAACAACAAGAGCAAATTAGAAATGTATACAATTTAAATTTAATTAGAAATAAGAAAATGTGGCAATACTAGAATAATCATGAGCCGTACCTGCATGGAATAAACATACTGTAGCGTTCGGTCTTCTGAAACTCTTTTCCCCTTTACAAATTGAAGACCAATAAATTAACTGGCTGGAATTGGCGCTTTTCCCAGGAGCGCACGCTCAGACTAACACTGCTGTTCTCGCTAATAAACTGTTAAATATTATCCATCCACGCATAAAAAGCTTCATAAAAAACAAGTTTATATAGTAATATTATTATACATCATACACTTAATACAACTTTGAAACCATTTAAACACTTTTTAGTACAGTAAATCTGCACACTCACCTCAGCACACTCAAACACACTCTGAGGATGCAGCGTACGTACGCGGAAGGACTGACCGGATATGATGTCCGCACATATTAAACACGAAACTGCCTCGAAAACGCAACTTACTGTATATAGTTTGAACTAAATTAAAACATTTCACTTCCACAAAGTTATAGAAAATAAATACATAGATGGAATATATATATATTTTTTTTTCCCCGATTTTCTCCCTAATTTAGTCGTGTCCAATTCCTCCCCGTCACTAGGGGGCGCTCCCACATTAAGGCTACTATTACCACTCAGCCGGGAGGGCCGAAGACTATCACGTGTTTCCTCCGAACCACGTGACGCCAGCCGACCGCATCTTTTCGCACCGTTGGGGGCGGAGTCACACACTCGGAGGACAGCGCTGTCCGCTTCTTCCGCTTGCGCGAGCTCACAGACGCCCCTGATTGGCTGTAGAGTCGTGATTAATGTGGGAGCACTATGTACCTCTCATCCCTCCCCTCTGAGAGAGCTCGGCCAATCAGCTCTCTCTAGACCTCCGGCTGCGAGATGTTACAGGATCACCCGGGATTCGAACCGGCGATCTCCGGACGATAGGGAATGGATTTTTAGTGGAATGCACTAATTCACAGGAACCAAGAGAACAGAAACTCTCATACAGAAATCAGAGGAGAAGAAACTTTTTCATAGCTCCTACTGTACATTGGAATCAGTGGATACTTGGGTGCCAGAAGGAGTAGAACCTTAAACTATAGGGATCACCCCGGAAATTCCTTGACACTTGACGAATTGGAAATATTGAAGCACATGACGCATTGGAAAATCAATTCCTTTGTTGGAAATGTGTGAGCAGAAATTCCTACATCTATACGAAGACTTTTTTTTTTTTAAAGCAGGAATTCACAGCTGTAAAACTGCCATTGATTTTCCCCTCTACTTGTTATAAACCAATGTGTTCTCATTTTCTAGCAAGTAGTGCTGTGATCGCCTTAGCAACTGTGTCCCTCTTTTTTTTTAACCACTCCAGGATTTTCATTTAGTCCAATCTGTCTCCCTGTCAATCAGTGACCAGGCATTTCTTCCCCCCTGTAATTTGACAGTTTGTTTATCATTTTTTTTTAATCACTGTTTCTCCTACAGCATTATACACTTAATACTCGGCATGTTATAAATATGAGAGCAGTTGCATAATACCTGGCAAATGGGACGAATTGGAGCAGAAACTTTTTGATACTTGTTACATTTGAAACACCTTCTGTAGGACATTCCTCAACACCTCGCGGATGGTAAATAGGTTTTATGATTCCGGACACAGTGAAAAAATAAAAACAGAAATGGGAATTTTTTAACACCCGACATGTTGGATTTGTGGAAACAGAAATTCCTCCATCTCTATGTTCAGTTTTTCTTTCTTTTTTTTTTTTAAGTGGAAATCCATAGCTTTCAATTTACCAGTGTTTACTTGTAAGAAAGCAGTTTGTTCTCATTTTCTAATAAGAAGTGCTGCGTTCACTTTAGCAACTGTATCCCTTTCCCCCCCCCCACTCCTCTTTTTTTCATTAAGTCCAATCTCTCTCTCTGTCTGTCAGTGTCAGTGACAAGCCATTTTTTTTCTCCCAGTAATTTGTTGGTTTATTTATCTTTTTTTTTAATGACCGTTTCTCCGAATGACATTATACTCTTTGTTTTTTTTGTTTTTTTTTAATCCTTGAAATGGAGAAAGAAAACATTACTGATCTGTTCTCCTTGACCGAAGAAATGTCAGCCAGGCTGAGCAGAATCCTCTTTATCTGACCTTTTCTAGCTTGCCTTTAGACAGGTTTTAATAGCATTAGTCATTTTTCATTTAATTATTAATATGTTTACTTTTGGTGACCAGAATGAAACTACCAGCAGTTTCTTACCGACTTAAGTTATATAACTTTTAAGTTTACCGTGGAACCTTGGATTGCGAGTAACGTGGTTTACGAGTGTTCCGCAAACCGAGCAAAGATTTTTAATACATTTTTAATCGGAAACCGAGCAAGTATTAGTTTACGAGCGCCGAGTATCATGTATCACGTATACAACTCTTATTATGACACCGATCGGCAAGTGATCACAACTGAGCCAATGATTTTTCTCTATTTTGCGCTGCGGGAAATATGGGTAATTGTCTCCCCTGCTGCGTCCCCTGTGTCAAAATAAGAGTCCCCTGCTTCGTCTTAGTGCTCGTCTCTTATAGTCAACATCTCCCTCTCCTGTTTGACACTGTGCTCCACACACACACACACACACACACACACACACACACACACACACACACACATCCACACACACAAACACACTTTTTACACACAAACACTTACTTTCTGTGTGTGTGCGCGTAATTTTACACCGACACACACACACANTCTCCCCGGCGCTTTATTTACACAGAAAACTCTGCTCTGTCGCGATTCTTTTCAAAGGTAAGGTGCTGGTTCATTTGTTATGTTTTATTTTTTAATTTACAGCAGTGATTCCGTTAGTATGCTCACGCAAGTATCATTAGAGAGATTTCTTTTTTTTCCCGTTAAAACAGTGTTTGCATTGTGTATGTTAGTTGTGAAATTTAAAAAGCGAGGTGTGGGAGGGAGAAGGAGTTTTACTGTTTAAGACGAGGCGAGGGGCTAATTCCACACACACACTCATACAAATACACGGCGCCTGCGCGCACAAACGGATACACTTAACTGTCTGGATTTATTTGTACTTTTTTTTTTTTAATGTTAAGTGCAGGTTAATTTGTTTTATTTTTACTTTATATGTTGTATTACTTATTTTCATGTATTTATTATTTTTGGCTGTAGAACGAATAATTTGAGTTTTCAGTATTTCTTATGGCAAAATTTAATTTGGTTTACGAGTATTTTGGAATACGAGCCCGCTCCCAGAACGAATTATGCTCGTAATCCAAGGTTCCATTGTATTATTATTATTATTATTATTTTAAGTCCATCTGGTTGGTTCAATACTTTTGTAGAAGAGTTCTCCAAGTGCTGCAGCTGTGAATATCTAAAGTTCTGAGGCGTGGGCCGAATGCCACTAATCTAGAGAAGTCGAATCTAGGAATCCTCAGTGCTTAACTCCTCCAATATTTACGCACAATAAGGTAAGAAACTAATTATACTGTGTCCTTCCCATCTGTTAGACTCGGCAATAACAGATCAGCGTGCCATGATTATTATTTTTACACCATCTGCCTGTTACTGAACAGATGTGGGTGGTTCATTCCCATTCATACTTTCTGATCATATTTATGCACATTTCAGTCTGCGGTGATCAGCAGTATGGTTATACAAAAACACAGTTGGGAATTGTGAGCTGAAAGGAATTTGAAAGCAAGGTGCATTTAATAGATCTTTTTAATTGAAACAATGTTTCATTTGATGTCCTTTGAAACAGTAAACCCGAATGAAAAAAAAAAAAAAAAAACAGGACGGCGTGTGGCCTGAGAAATGCCGTATACGTTTCGATAGTTTCGACAGATAAAAAAAAAAAAAAATGGGGAAAGTGTTAGTCAGGTTTAACACAGAGCAATGAAATATGGAGAACGTTTATCTGGATGCCTTAAACGATCCATGCCTTTGGAAGTTATAGTCATTTGACGTTTATTATTGCTTTATTTATTTATTTATTTATTTATTTATTAACGTTTATTACTGTTAGCCGCACCCCCTCCAACCACACTGCTAACGTTCTCGGACTCTGGGTCCTGGCTTTTATGTTTACGTTACTTTGACACAGAACGCCTACCAAAAATTGTTGCAGACCAAATGTACCCTTTCAGCAGCGTAATATCTAATATAAAACCCCACAGCAGTCATTCCCGCAAACATGCACGGAGTGGAACCTTGAAACCTGACAGATAACTTTTGTCAACTGCATACACACCATCATTCACCAAAAACTTGCACAATCAGGAACTCGGCTGGGAATTATTGCCACTTCCTCCGTACAGTCCCGACCTTGCTCCGGGCCATTTCCAGATGTTTGGGCCATTAAAGGCGTTCATGGAATGCCAGACATGCAGCAGACAGTCCAATCATGGCTCTGATGGATGCCTTGGTATCCAAGCACTAATGAAACCCTTGGATAAGGAATTATAGAGAGAAATAATGTGAGTTTTTATTCTCCTAGCTCTTTACTGTTATTCTGGACAATCAAAAGTCTCAGTTTGACTCGAATTTGCCTTGTAGTGTTTCCTCTAGAAAATGTTTCAGGCACTGTGACAAGAGGATGATTTTATAGGATGAGAAATAAATTTCTCGCAAAAAACATACAAGACTTTCGGTTTGTACAGTAATTTCCTGGTAGGGTCCTACAGACTGGTGCTGATTTTCACCACCACCTTGTTTATTGCATTACTGTAGGTAAAATATGTCAATTGTTGTGTTCTATTGATTTCCTCAACTACATGGGAGGGTTCACAGCTGTAATAAGGGCCAATATGTATTGATCTACGAGTGTACTACTCAGAGTTGTGCTGATTTGACGAGGCCAAGCCCTTTATTCAATAATCGTATTTTCAGCAGCACTTACAGTATAATATTACATGACAATGATTGGCAGATTGACTTTTTTATTTATAAAAAAAAAAAAAAATTACACCAGTAAATTATCAGTGTTAAATTACTGACATGCGATATAAACGAAGCAAAGGTACATTTGCTGCTTATAATTAATTGAATCATTTATTTTTAAGACACTGACTATGGCTGCACTTCTCCACTGTATTCTAATAAAAAAAACAAGGATTTCTGTACTTCATGTACCTTCCTTGTCTGTAACACTTTATCCTGTATGCAAAGGGTTACGGGGAGTATGGAAGCTACTGTATCCCAGGAGACTGGATACACCCTGGACTGGGAGCCAATCCACTGCAGGGGACACACACACACACACACTCGTTCAAACTCATTCACACTACAGGCAATTTGGGAACGCCAACTACCCGAGTCTATACCAACGAAAAAGCAAGTGCCACGTTGCCATGTAGCCAGTTTCTAAACCTCTGACTGGTACAATACTATACATCACACAGTATTAGCTTAACAAAGAAATAAATAAATGGGCCGTTGTGTCGGCATGGCAGGTGATTGAGTGTAAATATCTCCAGTGGTGCAGTATATCCAGTATTGTATACAGACATTGGGTTAATATCAACCCGGCCGAGGTGGCGCTCGAACCTCCGACCTTCCGGTCTGCAACCCAAAGCCTTAAAGATTAGGTAATGTCATGCAGTGCATAAGTCGGTGCGTGTTTATTTTACATTTTAACTGAAGTCTGTTCTTCTTCCTGATAAGGCTGTATCTCTAGGAGGTCTCGACAGAGTCTTGTTTATACTGTATTGTGTGTTACAGCATCTCTCTCTCTCTCTCTCTCTCTCTCTCTCTCTCTCTCCCTCCTCGGCCTGGTGATGGATCGTTTTTCTCCTTCCGTTTAATCACACTTATGAAATAACGCATTATGGAAACGGCCCTGAATTTAATATTCTGTGACTTAATTTCATGTCTCTTAATGACCTCTGATGTCACATTAATAAAGATCTTCCGACATCATACATTTTAATTACGTTCGTCTCTCTGGAGCTCATTTCCGCCATTCCCCAGGATCGGATCTGAGCCACAGTGTTCGCTCTCGCTTATTACGTGTTGTGTCGTGCTGTGTCCTCTTTGCTAAGTGTGTGTGTGTGTGTGTGTGTGTGTGTGTGTGTGTGTGTGTGTGTGTGTTTGTGGTTTGTCGTTGCAGGTCTGAAGCGTAGCTACACTTGCGACGTGTGCAGCGTGACGCTTAACTCGGTGGCACAATACCACGCACACCTGCAGGGCTCCAAACACCAAAACAAGTGAGGATACACTCACACACACACACACACACTACACCACATACACACACTGTCAGTATGTCAGTTCAAGAACAACAACATGTGTGTATGCGTGTACTGTATATTAAAGCTGTGCATGCTGTCTAAAACCTTCTGCCTGTGTGTGTGTGTGTGTGTGTGTGTGTGTGTGTGTGTGTGTGTGTGTGTGTGTGTGTGTGTGTGTGTGTGTGTGTGTGTGTGTGTGTGTGTGTGTGTGTGTGTGTGTCGCTTCGTATACCCGTCACACTGTCTCTGATGGATTTCGGCTCACAGGTGGTGCAGATTAAATCCTCACACGCCTCAGGAGCTCTATAATGCAGCCTAATATAGGAAAACTTTCTTTCATGAATAAATCAGCGACAAGTCACATTTCAGACTCGTGATGAGAGCGCAATCTAATTCTGTGCCTTAATATAGAAGAGGGAAATGATGATGTCACTGTGGAAACGATCGGCGCGCTGATTGGACAAGCAGGATTGTCCTGCGGTTAGGATCCATCCTGCCTTAAAAGTAGTCTACACTCACTCCCATTATCATCTTACTAATGTATTCTGATGGGATTCTCAAATTCCTCAACATCTCAACCACTAAGCTACAATACTTAGACTAGACTTATTGGGATGATTTTTTTTTATTTATTTTTTTTACTCTTTCTTTGGAAAGAGTATATCCGCTTTATCCTGTATTCAGGGTTACCATGGGTTACACCCTGGAGAGAGTGCCAATCCATCACAGGGCACATACACATGTACACACTCATACACACACTATGAGCAGTTTGGGAACGGCAGTTTACCTAATGGGCATGTTTTTGGACTGTGTGAGGAAACCGGAGTACCCGGATGAAGCCCATTAAGCCACGGGGAGAACAAGGTGACGCAAAAGCGAAACCGGATCAAGGTGACCAGAAGGCGGTACGGTCAAATGCGAAAAGATAATTTTAAGTATGGACATTTTATGTTTTAATTAATGTTGCCAAGTTTCCAGTCAAATCATTTCCTTATTTATAACTGAAAGTAGGTGCAACGTCCAACCACCAACCAGGAGTTTTTGGACAGAGATATGATCTAAGCTTATCTCACTGACTCACTCACTCATCATCTATACCTCTTAATCCTGTATTCAGGGTCACGAGGGCCTGGCAACACACACACACACATACACTCGCTCATTCACACACTACGAGTAATTTGGGAACGCCAATTAGCCTAACCTACGTGTCTTTGGACTGTGGGAGGAAACCGGAGTACCCGGAGGAAACCCACCAAGCACGGTGAGAACATGCAAACTCCATGCACACAGAGACGGGAATCGAGCCTGGCCGGGGAGCGAACCCGGACCCTGGCGGTGCAAGGCGACAGTGCTAACCACTACACCAACATGCCGCCCATCTAAACTTATCTGAACTGTTTAATTACATAATTTTTGACTTTAACATTAGCATAAATTCCTCATGCGCTGCGATCGCAATTGCTCACCACTGGCCTGAAATAACCTACTCCAGTCTTCCTCTAACTCGGTGGAAAACTGCATCGTCTCCCATTATAGCCTGTTTTTGATTTCGGAAGTGCAGTCGAGACCTGCGGTTTATCCATGTGAAAAATAAACACGTCTCCACAGAGAGAAGAGACAAAACAGGAAGTATTGATTGTTGCTTTCACACCAGCCAACATATACTTTACCCAGAGTCCTATGGGAAGAGGTCACGGAGTGCTGCACTTCAAAAAAAAGCAATGCTGTTGGTTGGGGTATTTATTTATTTATTTTATTTATTTATTTTATTTTATTTTATTTATTTATTGGTCACAGCAGCACTTCCAAAGTTGAAAAAGTTCAGCTTTAATAATACGCACAGAGTGATGCCAAGTGCATGTATACTGTACATCCTGACCGATAAAGCTGGAAAGATTGAAAAGCACATGTGGAGGACAAAAAAAAAAAAAAAAGTGCATGAACATAAGGAGAACTTTGACACTTGGACTGGTAAACTATTTAATTTACAGCATTTCAGCATAGCTAAAAATAACCAGCTGGTTCAAGTTACAAATATATATATATATAAAAAACAACAAGCTACACCAGTCTTTATTACAGCTGCATTAACAGTACCTCAGTTGTGAAGTCGCTTCTGGACATTTTTGGTACAGTGAAGTGGAAAAACAAACTTCTTTCCAATTATTATGAAGAATTTGCCTTGTACATACATGGTATACAAATTAGTACAAACTTGTAATCAGTAGCAAACTGGCCACAGGCACATCCCTGAATGCAAAAGGGATGCACATTAGGAGCACCAGGGTGGTTAAGAATAGTAACAGCACTAATGATTCTTTTAAATAATGGATATTTTTTAATTATTATGTGCCTCACTTGCTCCTGGTGATGGCGCTATTACAGTCGAACCCTCTTTCTTGACAGAACAAATATTGAGCGCGTCAATAATATCACAAGAGAAGAAGTCAGCTTGGGGCTTCATTACCAAATCCGAGTTTTTTGTTTTTTTTTTTCACCGTCAAATCAACATGGATGCGCACAGCATAAGAAATAAAGAAAGTAAAACTCCAAATGAGGTATGTCGTCATCCTGTATGCAGGATTGCGGAGGAACTTATCCCAGGAGACTTGGGGCATGAGGTGGGGTACAGTACATCCTGGACAGAGTGCCAATCAATCGCCGACACACACACACACACACACACACACACACACGCTCATTCACACACTACGGACAATTTGGGAACACCAGTTAGCTTAATCTGCATGTCTTCAGACTGTGGACGGAAACCGGGAAACCCGGAGGAAACCCACCCAGCACGGGGAGAACATGCAAACTTGAGAACTGCACACAGAAGTGGGAAACGAACCTGGCTGGGAATTTAACCCGTCGATGCTAACCGCTAAGCCACTGCGCCTCCTTAAATGAGGCATAATATATAGTATATTGGCATTAAATCAATCAGCATACAAACATATTTTGTTGAATATAAAACACATTTACATTGACATTTTGGCAGACGCCCGTATCCAGAGGGACTTGCGTTTTCATCCTATTATACTGTACGTCTGAGCCGTTAAGGGTGGATGGCATTGCTCAAGGGCCCAACAGTGGCAATTTGGTGGTGTTTAAACCTGGGACCTTTTAAACTGTAATCCACTGCCTTAACCACCGGACTTCCTCTGCCACGCTTAATATATACTGAATAGGCAGTTCGCTGTTTGAGGAATAAAATATACATCACTTCCTACAGTGTTGCTGAAAAAAAAAAATAAAAAAGTCGGAAACTCTGTCCGGCGATTTATCGCTCAGATCGCATTTTTGACGTTAATATGGATTTATGTTGATATTTTGAAACGTTTCATGTGTGAACCAACATGCCTGATCCTCTTAAAGTAAGTATAATTATTGGCACTGCCAGCTATGAGCTTTATTTCTGAGGCTTAACTTGATTTTTCATGTCAGAATGCTGCAGAATGTGACTCATACTCACAAATCCACCTTTATTCCACCTGCATAACCCTCCAGCTTTGGTGGAAATATGAGCTTTTGATGTTTGACTTTGACGGATGCAGCTTGAGACTCTGCGATCTCTCTAAAGCCCGCAAGTGTGACTGGAGCGTGCCTCAGGATGGCTGGTTTATCGGCAAGCACCACTCCTCATTTCCCAGGTTAAAACCTGGTATCCTGCTGTCAGAGAGAGGACAGGAAGCCAAGGGGAAAAAAAAAAGCAAAAACAGGTCGCCGATGAGAAGGGCTTGATTGAGGGATCACTGCAGTGAAGTGTAATGCTTTAAAGTGACAACAAATACATGCAGCAATCATGATTATTCTTAGGAGAGAAAAAAAACATAAGAAAAATGAAGAAAATCAATTTTTAGGACTCCCCTGAGATTCTCATCAAGCAAGCATGGTATTACTGTGAAAAAACCCGCTTACATGCCCAGTGAATCGTGAACAACCACACAGCTGCGGAGTTTCTCCTGATTGTGCCACGAAACACAAACCATCAGCGGACAAATAGGAAAGAAAAATCTCCCTCATGAAAAGAAAAGAGATGTGAAGCCATAGAGAGGCTCTGGGCTTCTTTTCATCCTCCATAACGCAGTAAGAGACCGGAATACCGAGTTTCACCTGCTGTTTCACCTGCTGTTCCATCTTTCTCTTTTAATTCCCGTATAAAGTCGACCTGCTTTCCCGCGACTAATTAGGTATTCGCTTTGTAGTGCGAGCTAGAACAGACCAAAGTAAGCCATATGGCGGATGGTGCCTCTAAAACATAAGAGACTCTGTGAACAATTACTCCAAGGTTCAGTCAGAGTTGCGTCTCAGTGAGTCCATATCTCAACACTTCGAGGAACGTTTCGACTTCTACTTTTATACCGTTTTGTTCGTGACATCCGTTTTGGACCTTAATTGTAGCAGGAACACATCATACGCTGTTGTACACCAGAGGATTTTAATGACATCACTAAAATAACTAATCCATTTACATTGGATTACATTTCAAAATAATAATCATAAACCTACACCAAGCTGAATGAACTTTACAGAGTAGCCAAAAGAACGTCAACATACTGTATGTACAGTAATAATGGTAAGGGAAGTGGCGAAGGGCTAAGGCACTGAGTTACCAATCATAAGCTCGGCGGTTCGATCCCCAGCTCCGCCAGGTTGCCACTGTTGGGCCCTTGACCAAGGTCCTTAACCCTATCTGCTCCTGGGGTGCTGTACAATATCATGACTGACACTGACTTCTGACCCCAGTTACCCTGGGATATGCGAAGAAAGAATCTCACTACGCTGTAATGTGTATGTGACAATTAAAGGCTTAACGTTACTTAATACCAAGCGATGTGACAACCCATTTGACCGTGAAGTCTCACAAACGGGTCATGTTCTCTTGATGTTTGCTTCAAAAATTACAGCAGAGAGATTTACAATGAAGCTACTGTAATTTAGAGACCAGGCTAGGATTTGTAGAATTGATATAGGATAGGAGTTACTGCGCTGAATATGTCTACTGAGGAAGTAGCCATAGAATACACGCAATAATAAGAGTCCAATATGAAATATATATGCTCCAGCTCTTGCAGTTTGTTTGAACAGCTCTAATGTGCACTACTAGGACACACCAGTGAAGTAAAAACCATGCCGACCCATTGATACAATACTTAATATTTAAGTTTGCATGCAAGCCAAGACAGCACTTCAGCGAGCAGCTTATCCCCCAGCTTTCTGGAAGGCATTGGGACGAGTCAGCAATAGATAATTCTTGCAAATTCCTCCATCATTGAAGAGACAGAAGTCATGTGGCATACTCAGAACGGCTTGTAGCTCATGCATATTGATGAACCCACGAGCAAAAAGCCAGTGGTACCTTTTCACTATGGCGAACTTCTGGTGCTGAGTATTAATATGCAGATGTGCTGGAAATAGGGGTTTCAGTCTCAGACCAGACTGGAGATGATGATAAAATTACTGATCAGGGCAATTGAAATGGTTCATTACAAGACATCATCTTTGTTTTAAAGGTTATTTAAACTCTCAGGAATAGAAGTTCTGGATTAATTTCTATTTATTTGTGTTTTTTTAAGAGGAAAGGTTTGGGCGGAAGGCGGCCGTGGGAGTGAGAGCAGCATTAAATCTGCCACATGCTAACCTTCTGAGGTCCACGCACTGTCAAGAAGTTAAGATTGCTGAGAAACAATCTGAAGGACAAAAATCTTAGAAGTAGCAAGGGTGAAGGAACATGTTAGCATCAGTGAGGCATTTCAACAATGGGGGAAACCTCCAATACTTTGAATGATACTTTGAGGTTGTTGTCTTTCTGGATGACAGTAGGATCACCTTACTTAGAAAAAAAATAACATATGCCACCTCTGTTTTCCCATCTGAAAAGAAAAGCAAAGATTTGTTTTCTATTATTATTATTAAGGGTAACCTTCCCTTGATCTGCAAATTGCCTGGATTCCTTTGGTGAATTTGGTGGGGTGGATCTTCTGGAGGAGCAGGTGCTATTTGTTTGAGTTCAATCTTTCTGCAGTAGTTTTGCCTCTTACTTTAAGCGTGCCATTATGAACACAATAAACAATTAACTGGGATGCAGACTGGCCTGTTGAGAAGCATCAGGGGTCTTCAGTTGCCAGGGTAACCGTTAAAATGCGCTACTTCCTTTTCTCTTGTCCCATCACACTGAGCCACGTTCCCACTACATTGACAATCGGGCGACGGAGGTAAGAACATGACTGGCTTTGACAGGAATGCAGTCAAACCCAGTAAGAACGTAGTGTTGTCTCCCTTAATGTAGCGCTGCTGCATGTTTCTTTAGACATGTTTATAAAAAGCCTGATAAGGACAAGGTTAAAGTGAGACACGGGAAGAACTTAAGTGCAAACGTACATAGTAACGACGATAGTGTCCAGTTAAAGCATCTCGTAGGAACTACAGTACAGTGGAACCTTGGATTACGAGCACAATTCATTTCGGGAGTGGGCACGTGCTCTAAAACACTCATAAACCAAATCATCATTTCCCATAAGAAATAATGAAAACTCAAATTATTCATTCCACAGGCCCCAAAAAATAAATACAGAAAAACAATTAATACAATCTATAAAATGAAAATAAAGCAAATTAATCTGCACTTCAAAAAAAATAAAAATACAAATAGATCCCGACAGAAAAACAGGTGAAAAGGTGAGAGAGTGACGCTCGGTGTCAAAATAAGAGTCGCATGCGTGATACACGATACTCGGCGCTCATAAACTAATAATACTTGCTCGGTTTCCAATTAAAAATGTATTAAAAATCTTTGCTCGGTTTGCGGAACACTCGTAAACCACGTTACTCGCAATCCGAGGTTCCACTGTACATGGTACAGCCAGGAACGATTGGATGGCGTCCTGACGGGATGTCACCGTGTTGTTGCTAGGCTGCTGCTATGACCATGATGCCATGTTGTAGAACGTCTACGTGTCTATGTATGTTACCATTAAAAGAACCGCGCGTGTTGCTTCATTTATACCAACCTGCCGGACGCAATGACAACATATGAAGTGCGTGAGAAACGCCTGATGATAAGAGCGATAAACCCGGTTCGATCTCATTGTACCTGGTGAGCATGTGATCATGTGCATGATAGGAAATAAGCGACACATCGAGAACCTGACAGCGATATGGCTAGGAAGTCGTATGAACTTGATAAATACACATTTCTTTCTATTTTGACCCCCTTCCTGCAGCGTTCCTCAATATTTTTAGGACACAGTGGGAACTTAATGATCTTCATCAGTGTGACGGTGCCCTTAATCTAAGTTTATACTAATTTAACGATTTCTTTGAAGGCGGCACGGTGGTGTAGTGGTTAGCACTGTCGCCTTGCACCGCCAGGGTCCGTGTTCGATCCCCGGCCAGGCTCGATTCCAGTCTCTGTGTGCATGGAGTTTGCATGTTCTCCCTGTGCTTGGTGGGTTTCCTCCGGGTACTCCAGTTTCCTCCCACAGTCCAAAGACATGTAGGTTAGGCTAATTGGCGTTTCCAAATTGTCCGTAGTGTGAGAATGAGTGAGTGTGTGTGTCTGTGCCCTGCGATGGATTGGCACCCTGTCCAGGGTGTACCCTGCCATGTGCCCCAAGTCTCCTGGGATAGGCTCCAGGCCCCCGTGACCCTGAATACAGGATTAAGCGGTATAGATGATGAGTGAGTGAGTGAGTGATTTCTTTGAAACCACAGGTAACCTGACCAGTTTTCATGTGTAGAACCTAGGTTTGGATTTAGGTCTGAATCAAAACCAGTGGCTTTGGTGGAAATAAAAGAAAGCGTATCAAAAGGAATTGCAGCCTCTGCCCTGCAGCTTGCCCAATTCCCTCTCAAGTTTCAAATGCATGCTGATAGATGGTGCCTTGTGATCGGCCTGCATTGCCTTCAGGATTTATTCTTGCTTCAGTGTTCTTGGTCCAGAGACTTGGTCAGCTCCAGATCCACTGCACCCCTTGACCAGGATAACTGAAGATACATTCGTTAAAAAAAAGGAGAGATTATGGCCCAACAGTAACTCCTATGCTTCGGTGGATAATCTCACCTAGATACTATTGATTCGTGCCTAAGAACAGCTAATGCAGTCTCTCGTGTGCGCATTCACATCTGCTCACACAGAACATTCGTTCACCATACGAAATTCTTTCCTTCATCCTTGACGAACAGGACAGATGATCTTTATTCTCCTACGCCTGTATAAAGCTTCTGGTTCTTCTGAGGCTGTTCGTTTGTCTCAGAATTTAGGAAGACCTCTGAAGCTCTGTATTTTTTAACATAAAGGACATGATCTTATGCGAACAGTTATGCATTTCAAGCATCCAAGCAGTAAAAGTAATAGATGTTGGTAGCCTTAATGAGAAAAACGTCATCCCTGTTGCTTTGATAACTGTTTGTGCAAATGAGCCGGACATCCGTGACCTAAATCCTAAATGGTTTTACTGTACAGTATATCGCAGTGATCAAACCATAGGCGCAGCCCTAACATGGTCCTGTTGCTGCAGATCCATAATAATTCACATAATTGACCTATTTATCATACCTCAAAGCCCAGAAAAAGGAGGTAGATTGAGCAGATCTAAAGCTGTCCTTGGAGCTTTATGGAGCTCATAAAGAAGAAACGCATAAATCCCGTACAGGCATTCCTTCAACACCGCACTCCCGGGCCAAGGTACCATTATCCTGAGTACACATAAATGACACTCGATTAACCTCCAGCTACCGCACAAGGACTACGAGGGCATATTGATAAGCTGCCCGTGTGCGATAACAAATCCGATAAGAGGGATGTTGTTAACAGCAGCAAGATGAAGCGCAGAAGTGTGTCCATTTATATCAGGCTTATTGTTAATGCAAAGACAGCCAAGACTAGGGAAGGGTTTGGCTTTTGGATTAGTCTCGGTATAGAAGGTACTGTATGGCCTCAGGAATGTCCTATAAACGTATTGATGTAGGATGAGATACACTACTGTAAATTGCTCTGGTTTAAACATACAGTAAATTAAGTGCTAATATTTACTCCTTTTGCTGATGTCGTGTCTTTCTTTTTTTTTCCTCTTTTCTCTCTCACAGCTTAAAGAATCAGTTATGTGTTCAGTAAAGACACGCAGGAAGCCAACTGATCAGATTGATTGATGTCACACGGGCTTTGATCGGCTCGCCCTGAAATCTCTGCCTCTTCCCCTTCTTTCATTCCTTCTCCATGCCGGCATCTTACTGTCGCCATCTGTCCATCTGTCCCAACCAGGAAGACCAAACAAAATGTTTTTAAATAATGCATTTTTATTTATTTGTTTATTTATTTATTTATTTATTTATTAGATGTTTTGTTTAAGCCCAATTCTGAGGTCGTACTTTATGTCCCATCGCCCTGACTTCATGGACTCCATTGTTCATGTCCATTTACAGCTCAACGGGAATCGCATTCTCCGTCTCGTCTTTGTGTGTCTCGTCAGTTGCGCAATTTCAACGCGCGTTGCGTTCCGTCAGCCAGGTGCGCGATTTTTAATTTTTATTTCTATTTTTTTTTCCACTTAGCTAAGCAATATGTATGGGAAGTCTGCCAAATGTATTGTTGTTTAAATGGATTCTGATTTATTAGCAACACTGAAAGAGAAAAATGACAAATAGTACTTTAAAGTGGGATGTACAGTATGTGCATCTCACGTTTTACAACAAGGGCATTGTGGGTAATTTGATAGGAGATATGGCCATATCATCAGGGTTTGAAGTACAAAGATCTCACCAGGTCTTTGCCTTTAACAAAGGGTTAAAATTGGCTAAAATTAACTCTTTTGCACAATGTTCATCCCTTTTACTCGAAATATACTGTAGCTCAACAACCGATACATTTAGTGGCGGGTTTTTTTTTTTATTATTATTAATATTTTTGGAGCTGCGAGGCTAACAAGGATGAAAAGTTTCAACCCTCCAGCTTAGCATCATTTACCTGCATGCCTAACGGAGTTCAGACACCAAAACATGCTAATCAGCTATATTTCTGGTAATAAGGGAACTTGTGTACATTTTTGCATTCAGTCTCGTTTCCAAAGTATTGTGACTGTGTGTTCTTTTTAATGTTGAAAAAAAAAAACAACAACAAAGTAAATTCCTTTTATTATATACCGTAGATATGCTACATTTTGAATTGTGATTATTAAATTATTATAGAAATAAATGTTAGGGAGAATTAAACTAAGAATTGCATTGTCATTTTATAATGAAGTAATTATTAGGAAAAAGTCTTTGTTTATTTTTATTGTCGTTAATGACTTAATGTGTATGTTTGGAAGTCATTTTATGTTGGTTATGTGTCTGAAAAATTGTTTTTTATTCTGATTTTCTGGCTTTTGTTTTATTATGAACAATGGATGCATTGTATAATATTGACCGTGTTTTGCGTTTTTAAAGGAAACGTTCAGGAAATGAAAAAACACACACTTTTCACACACTGTTTGCTACCTTTTGAGCTATGAGGCTAATTAAGTAAGCGGCCAAAATAACATCGTAAAGCCATGAAGTGTAATCTGTACAGAAGTGTGGGTCATCACTCTCTTCTAATGTTTATAAAGCAACAGATGTAGCAGGATGTTTGGCAGTTTCATCCAAAAAAACTTTTTTTAATCCCGCTAATAACATCGTGAAGCGTTGAAATCCAATCACGAGAGAATTCCATCAATGTTCGCGCTACACAGTGTGAAGTCGTGCTGCATTCTTCACCACGTTAGCAAGACTAAAGACAGCTACTGTATGTTGGTATGTACTGTATAATAACTCCAGCGCGAAACTCACCACTTACAACAACATGTCCTGACTGATTATTTTCCAAATGGGGAAAGAGTGTGTATTCGATTGTTTCCTGAACTACTCCTTTAAAATGATTCATCTTCTTAATGCTAGGAGAGAAAAAAAAAAAAAAAAAGAATATCATTTGATAATAACGATGCAGATTCTGTGCACGAATTAATGTTTCTGGAAGTGCGAGTGACTCTGTTCGCTCATGGTTGCACTGAAGCTGTGTGTGAATGGTAGCGTGTTCCATTATAGAGAGCAAGCTTCAGTTCGCTGTCCTCGTGCTCTGGATCATGAGATTTATTGTAAATATTGAATAAAAGATGCTTGCAGCCATCTTAAGTTGTTTTCAGTGTATTCATATTCATCATCAGTCCTGTTTGGCATTTTGTTGTGTTTTTTTTTTTTTTTTGTAGCTTTGTCAAATATAAATAGCAGAAAGAAAACAGACAAAAAATGACATCTACTGTTTAAATGTATTATTATATTATTGTTATACCATTTTTTTCCAGGAGACAACTGAATACAGTTTGCTTATTTCAGGACATCAGAGGTCAAATAAATACCAGCAGTAATAATAATAATAATAATAATAATAAACGAAATACCAGAAATCTGATTCTGCCATCAGAAAAGCAGAGTCACTGAAGGGGAAAGGCTTCTGGCAGTGGTTGCTTTCGCTTCAGACTGATTTCAATCAACGTAACCTTCAATAGGTATTCATAAGCCTAGGTGTTCTGAGGCAGTAAAAGGACAAGACTGTGTCTGTCTTAGTTAAATAAAAAAATTAGAAAAACATTATCTTTAATCTAGCTATCTGTATTTCATCCCACCATTACCCGTTTACCTAAAACTCACTTCAGTCTTTATGAATTCACTTTTATCACTCCAAAGCATACTGTATATAGATTAGATGTATATGAAGTTTTGTATGTACTGTATGAGGCAAGGTCTCATTTATTTTTTAGAAAAATGGGGAAAGCGTTAAGGAGGGAGGAAGGAAAAAAGTGACGGGGTGTGCACGTGCAGGCCTGGAGGCAGTGCCCAGCTGGCATGCTGGCACCAGACGGGTGAGCGATGGCGGCAGGCAGAGTAACTCCTCCCGCTGTCTTGGCCAACCGGCAATAGGGGCCTTAAAGTCGAGCGTAGCGGCCTTTTTCCTTCTTCGGCGGCTGGATCGCGACGGCCGACCGAGAGTGCGAGTGTTGCGGGAGGTTGCACAGTCTTTTCGCAGCTTGTTTTCTACTCTACATGGAGATCAAACGGCTGCACTCAGTTCCATGGCCTTTGAAGTCCCTTGGGCACATTACATCACCCGCTCGTATGCCATTGTTCTGTGCATCTGCTCTGAAGACCTCCAGGACCTTAAGCTAGACTCCCCGCCTTGTTTTTATACAGTAGCTCGGGGGTAAAAGCCCAAGATCCCAAGATCCATTAACATTGAAACGTGCCCGATTGCCTACTTATTGAGCCTACGGAGTTGAGCGAGGAGCAACAACAGATTGAGGAGCAGGCACATCAATGGAGCACTCCGTGATTTGAATATGAACCAAAGTTTTCCCACTTCAACTTTCCCTCTGCTGACCAGCTTTATGGATATGCTGATTTCATTTTCCAGCAGGACCTGCCCACACTGCCAAAAGTACTAATACCCGGTTTAAGGACCATGGTTTGATTGGCCAGCAAACTCGCTCGACCGAAACCCCATGGGGAATCTATGGAGTATTATGAAGAGGAAGATGCGAGACACCAGACCCAACAATACAGAAGATCTGAAGGCCGCTATCAGAGCAACCTGGGCTTCCACAACACCTCAGCAGTGCCACGGACTCATCGCTTCCATGCAATTAGAACTTTCTGAGATACTGAATTTTGGGTTTTCATTAGCTGTAAGCTGTAAACACTCAAAATATATCAGTCTCTGTGTAACGATTCTATATAATGAGTTCCATTCCTGAAATAAATCAACTTTTTGATGATTATCCTAATTCATTAAGATGCACCTGTGTGTGTGTGTGTGTGTCTGGGTCTTAAATTGATCCTCCACTCACCCAACCTACATTACTTATCCCACCCCTGTTCACAAACCTAAACCTCTGTACTAATTTTTACCTCTCCTCCTTTGCCTCTTTGCATTCCGCCATCTAAGTCGCAGGAGTGAAGTTCCCTGATTAATGGTGGCAGAGGTGTGGCAGCTCATCAACAGACCAGAGTCATTAATTTCCACACTCTCTGGGACATTTAAATAATAGAATATGTAGATGGAGAGACATTTCAATTTCCCTGGCTAGACACAGGAGACTAGGAATGTGTGGTTAAGGTAGGCGACATATCTCAAAAGGCCTTTAGAAGAGCAAATGTTTAAAAAAAAAAAATTAAAGATGCTTATACTTGTCTTGAAATGAGTCACTGAAGATCGTCGACATTCTTGTGCCCACTGTAGGCAGACAAGAGTAGGGAAATAGTAGTAGTAGTACTAGTAGTAGTAGTACTTCACTATGGACTTTACAAATACAGAGGAATTTTTATTGCTGCAGCCCTTTTAGTTTGTTACGATCTGCCTTAATAATAGTGTTATTCTGGTCATTTTTTTTCTTTTTCTTTTTTTTTTTCTTTTTCTTTTCTTTTTTTTTTTGTTTAGTTCAATCACATCAAGGTCAGTTCTGCAGCAGTCAGAGAAAAAAAATAAGTGGATGGCCTCAGGAAAAAAATAATAGGCAAATTGATTGATGTGAATCCTACTGAAAGCTTTAAAGGTCCTATATTTTACTATTTTTATGCCTATTTTTATTTCTATTATTATTGATTTATAAGAATAAATTATATGGCTATACTTTAATCAACTTGGAAAAATTGCTTAAACATTTTTAAGCAATTAAAATGTTAATTTTTATTTGCTTAAAAATAAGCAAATAAAAATTAACCCTGAATACAGGATAAAGTGATGTAGACAATGGGTGAGTTATTTTATGCGCACAAATATGATTATAGTGTTGGAAATTGGGAATATTTTTGGGTGGCTGGAACCAATTATTTGCGTTTACATTATTTCCTATAGAAAAATGTGCTTCACAATATGAACTTTCACCTTAATAACACCATGTTAACACATGTCTCAGAGCTCAATGTTCCAGTTAATGCACTTTTTTATACCTCAAACTCACTTGCTTGAGGTATATACTGTGTATATTATATACACACAAAGGAAACCTGTAATACGACTCTCCCACTAAAGACTAAAGCAATGTTGCATATACTGTACAGAAGAGCACTGAAGCAGATGAGCTACAGCAGCAGAAGACTACACCACGTGTCGCTTCCCATCAGCTAAGAACAGGAAACTGATGCCATAGTTCACATGAGCTCACCAAAATTGGCCAATAGATCTTGGAAAAATGTTTCCTGGACTGATGAGTCAGGATTTATCTTGACATATAACGGCTCAGGCTGCTGCTGGAGGTGTAATGGTGTGAGATGTTTTCTTGGCAAACGTTGGGCCTCTTAATACCAACTGTGCATCATATAAATGCCACGGCCTACCGGAGTATTGTTTCTGACAATTTCCATTCCCTTTACGACCACAGGATAATACATCTCAGATTGGTGAACATGACAGTGAGTTCACTGTACTTAACTGGCCTATATACACAGTCACCAGATCTCAATCTCAACGGAGCACTTTTGAGATTGACATGCAGATGGGACATTGTGCACGTGCAGCCGGCAATTCTGCAGCAACTGCGTGATGAACCAAAATGTCTTAGGAATATTTCCAGCACTGGCAGTTCTGAAGGCAGAAGGGGGCTAACATTTTTTTGGGATTCCTGAACAATCACAGATATGTTTTTTTTTTCATCTTCATTATGTTGCAATATGAGGAATACAGTTTTACCTCAGCATACAAACACCCCAGCTTAAGAAAATTTGCCTCTGTAGGCGAAGCATTTTTGTAGCATACGAGCAACTGAACCAAAAAAAATGAGATAAGAGTGAGATTTATTGTCTATTTATTTCACATTTTATTTCATTTACATGTGTCATGAACTGGTGTGTGAGGCATTAATGCAGAGGTCCCAGGTTTTAACGGAAACGATGTTTATTTAACAAAAGGTCAGGGAAATCAAACAAACAAAGATACTTTAAACGAAAACGAAACTACTAAAACACGAATAAAGACACAGAAAGACACGAACTAAACATGCAGACATTTACCACGATAAATCAACAGATGCAAGACAAAACTCTCAAAGAAACCAAACTATTTATAATAAAACTAATAACCAACTCGGTTCAGGTGAGCGCCCCACGTCACCTGACCGAGGTGCATAATGGGATATGAAGTGAAATGAAACAAAACTACAACACAAATCACAGGGCGCCTTGGCGCCCTCTAGGGGTTATCCCTGACAACATGTATTTTCTAAATGTTTTAATTTGAAGCTCCACAGTGGTGTACTGGTTAGCCCTGTCAACTTGTTCCTCCAGAGTCCGGGCTCGCTTCCTGCTTCTGTGTGCATGGAGTTTGCATGTTCTCCCCGTGCTTGGTGGGTTTCCTCCGGGTACTCTGGTTTCCTATCACAGTCCAAAGACATGTAGGTTAGGCTAATTGGCGTTCACCAATTGCCCGTAGTGTGTGAATGAGTGAGTGTATGTGTGTGTGTGCTCTGCGATCGATTGGCACTTTGTCCAGGTTGTACCCTGTTTTGTGTCCCAAGTCTCCTGGGATAGGCTCCAGGCCCCCACGACCCTAAATACATGATAAAGCGGTATAGACAATGAGTGAGTGAGTGAGTGAGTGAGTGGTTTTATGCGCAAAAATATGATTATAGTGTTGGAAATTAGTAATATTTGTAATATTTTTGGGTGGCTGGAACCAATTATTTGCGTTTACATTATTTCCTATAGAAAAATGTGCTTCACAATATGAACTTTCACCTTAATAACTCATTACATTCTTATGCTGCGGAAGCAGAGTACAGAACCATAATAGAACACAGAGAAAAAAGTTTCTGCATTGTTGATATTAATTTATTCATTTATCAAATGGTTTATGGACCAGCTTGTTTCAGAATCAACTCGACAGAGATTTTTAAATCCATGCCTTCTTTTCACTTTATGGCTGTGAATAAAATTTTTGCCAATTTTGAATCAGGAAGATTAAGAAAAGTCAGGCCGTCTCATACCTTTATAGCGAAGAGAAATGTTCCTCCTCACTATGAAATGAGCCGAGCCAAGGGAAAAATAGGTTATCTCCTCCGTGGTGTGAAAAGCCGAAACTTCAATTTGAGGATCAGCAAGCCTGTCAATGGAAAATTCACTGAAAAGCGTTACTATTCAGTAGAAACTGGGTAAAAGGTATATTTTTTTTCTTTCTTTCTTTCTTTCTTTCTTTTTTTTAATTTTATTCTTTTTATTTATTCTTTTTTTTTCCCCTCCATTTTGCTTTTCTCTACTGCCGGGGATTAAGACAGTGATTTACGGAAGCAATGTTCTTGAATTTATCGTACATGAGCCCATTTCTGCAGCACTGCTGTGAGGATTTACAAGTTATTATTCTGCAGTGGAGCATGACACAGCTGGAGACTCACTATTAGTCATGCACACATCTGTGATTTATTCATACCTAACACAGACAATGAAAGAAAATTATTGGTCTCTTTAAACGAATTTGTGAGATGTCAAAGGCTAATAACCAGGAAATGAGTCTCAACACATGAAAAAATAGATAAATAAATAAATAAATATTTTACATACATACATCCCTAAATAAATAAATAAATAAATGAGTATAAAGATGGACAATAGAAGCCTTTCCAAGGCATCTAATTACGTAACAAATTATTATTTAATGTGAAATTTTCTGTTATGATTAGCGTTTAATATTAAAATGACTATATTATGTAGTCAAATTAAGGAAGAAATGACTTACTCACTCATTCGCTATACAGCTTCTCCTGCGCAGGGTCACGGGAAGCCTGGAGTCTATCCAAGGGGCACGAGGCAGAGTACAGCCTGGATGGGGTGCCAAACCATCTCAGAACACACATTCACACTACAGGCAACTTGGAAAAACTAATTAGCCTGTTCCCACCAAGCACATGCAAACTCCACACACACACACACACACACACACACACAGACCCAGGTTAGGATTCGACGCCTTGATCCTGGAGCTACGAGGCTACAGGGCTAACCACTATGCCACCATGCAATAAATAAATGTATAATACATGTTTGTTTTTGTTTTTAGCCTGTTGTGCAGAAAACAGACGATTAAAGAGTTCTTAAAAACTAAACAAAAAAGTGTACCATATTAAATGGTTTAAGAATGTTACACTTTTTTTTTTTTTTAATACAAAAGCTGGCATGTTCAACTCCAGTCACGGTAGCACTCAAAATTGGTCATTTCCTTAGATTTCTTTGAATTTTTAGCACTCGATCCCAGACTGTAAAAACTGATATGGAAAAACACTGCTCGAAGAAATGATGCATTAGTTTAAAGGTCCCATATTTGACTATTTATTTAACAAGGTAGCATATATCTCAGAGCTCCAGTTAAAATACCGATCAGATAACGAGTTATACAGTATTATCCCTCAAACTCGCTTTATTTCTTTCTTATCTGCATTTTAGTGTCTATGTTTTATTTTATGAGCTACTCCTGAGGGAATGTTCTTATATGAGCTCACATTAGCAAAAAGAATTGATTGGCTTGTCTTAAAAATAAAAAAAAAATACAAAAATGACAAAAAGGAATTTTCAAGGATTTCTACTGTCTAAAAATGACTACAAAGTGACTCTGAAGCTGTGATTTAAAGCTACACTCTATAACTGTCAGAGCTACTGTTATTAAAAATAAAATAAATCAAATAATAATAAATAAATAAATAAATAAATAAAAAATTGCTCAACACATTCTGACCAGTTGCGACTGAGACTCCAACAGCTCTCGGGTATAATTTTTAATGAGGCAATGTTCAGCAAGGGAAATAACAATCACTTATAATTGCATTTAGATATTTTGCCTTGTTTCCCCTCTGCAATGCAGATCCTCAGCAGGGCTCTGTGTTTTTTTTTATTTTTATTTTTTTTATTATTAGTTTAATTGATCTGTAAAAAGTTACGGCTTAGAGGTTCAATAGTGCAGGCTGTGGTCCAAATCACAACTGACTGAAATATCAAAGAGCAAACGGACTCACAGTGACTAACAGAAACAATGAAACATGGCGTATAGGCAGCAAGAGAGGGTCAACCTGCGTCGAAAAAACATAGCGAGACTTCAATTTACAGGAGGTAATACAGTTAGAAAACTAAACTTTTAGTCACCTTTAAATCCACCTTGCTGTGTCTGTTCCGAGGTGGAGATCAAGTTAACATGACCAGAGAGTTCAGGAGCAGAGTTTACCCTGATGTCATTTCACTCTCACGCAGTCATCATCTATACCGCTTAATCCTGTATTCAGGGTCACGGGGGCCTGGAGTCTATCCCTGGGGACTTAGGGCACATGGTGGGGTACACCCTGGACAGGGTGCCAATCCATGGCAGGGCATACAGACATACACACTCGCTCACACACTCATTCACACACTACGGGCAATTTGGGAACACCAATTAGCCTAACCTACATGTCTTTGGACTGTGGGAGGAAACCGGAGTACACAGAGGAAACCCACCATGCACACAGAGACGGGAATCGAGCCCTGGCCGGGGATTGAACCCGGACCCTGGAGGTGCAAGGCGACAGTGCTAACCACTACATCACCGTGCCGCCGATGTCATTTCAATCATTATTTATTTAATTGTTGGTTCGCTTGTTAATTATTGATTGAATGCAGAGGTTCAAGGGAGTCTTGGAGCACTAGGCAGGGTAAACCCTGAACGAGGTGCCAATCCATCGCATGGTTCACAAGCACACACACTAACACACTCGCTCACACACTTCGGGCAGTTTGGGGATGTATCATCTGCATGAATTTGCATGGGGGAAACATACAGACTCCATGCACACAGACCTGAAGGCAAGCCTCGAACCCTCGACCCTGGAGGTGCTGATTCCCTCCTCTTAATTTATCAAAGGTACTGAATATGTCAGATAATTTTTGACTAAAATGGCTCTCCAAATCTCTAAAACTGCACAATAAAATATCTTTCTCATAGGTTTTGTCAACATAATTTTACACATAAAATCACTAAACTCAAAGCCACAAAATAGTCCTCCAGTCTTTTCATCCAGGTTTTCTTTTTTAAAAGCAGAGTGCACGTTCATGAGTTATTCATAACGCTAAGAGCCAGCTGTAACCCTAAAGCTTCTAATGAATCAAGGTGAAGGAGTCGTTCCTCCTCTGCATGGGGTCATCATTTCAATTCGGATGGAGAAGAAAAGGAGCCACTTCGTGTCCCCAAAAAGAGGACAGATGGCTGTGACAGCACGATGACATTCAAGGTAGCGAGGGAAGTCAGAACCCAAACTTCTGTATTTGTCTCATTCAAGTGACTGCAGTATACTGGATATTACAGTAAAAATGCCATTTTGCAGGTTTAATGATCATTACGTCGTCATTTATTAACATTTTGTCAAATTGAATTCCATTCCCATTGACATTTAATTCAAACTGAACATGCTTGCTAGGCATGCAGACACACTATTTATAATTCGCTGCTCAAAAGTCATGCATAAACACTGCTCATATGGTATGTGTGTGTGTTTTGATTTGCATGGTTCTGACCTGCATGAAAAACAACCTGATTGTTTCAGCCTACATTTTATTTCCAAAAGTCTTCGCTCGCAGATGCACTATTGTGTGAATATGTGAATGTGATATGATAATAGGAATATGTGCTATTCACATGCATAAGAACTTGAGTAACATTCAGGTCTTAATCCTTAGGGCTTAATTAGGGCCCGAGCACTATAGGGTGCGCCGGACCCTCTTGTTTACCTAATGATTTTTTTTCCCCAACCTTTTGGACTTTTCGGGGGTCTTAACGTGCTCAAAACCTCATGAAAATTGGCAGACAGGTTGGAATCTGCTGCCATTAGGATGCTTGATAGTCGCATGGCCCCCACACGACATCGAGCCGAACAACGCTCACAATGGATGTTACGGGCTCAACTCAACAGGAAGTCAGTTATTTTGGGTCGTTCGCAAAAACGCACCCGATGGATTTTGATATACTCCTCCTAGGGAATTTATACGATCGCCACCAAACCGGGCTGAAGAGATCCAAATACATTGAGGATTCAAAATTGCAAAGGGATTTTTGATATCTCAAACGCTGAAAAGTGGTTAATAACTTTCTGTGTGACATTAGATTGAGTGACATTATATTCAGGGACACGTTCAGTAACATCACATTGAGTTTTTTTTTCCTGCATCTTGCGGCCTATTGTACACATGTACACATCACAAATGTTAACACACACACACACACACCACAAATGTTAACACTCACTTACATCTCACTCACTCACACACACACACACACACACGCACACACACATACACACACCACAAATGTTAACACTCATTCACGTCTCTCACACACACACACACACACACACACACACACACACACACACACAC
>QMIH01000417.1:124675-156281 GCA_003987875.1 Clarias batrachus | reverse complement strand
GAAATCGGCAGTTAACAGCAGCTCAGATCAGAGAGCAGGTCAATGCCACACAGAGTTCTAGCAGCAGACACATCTCTAGAACAACTGTTAAGAGGAGACTGTGTGAATCAGGCCTTCATGCTAGAATATCTGCTAGGAAACCACTGCTAAGGACAGGCAACAAGCAGAAGAGACGCGTTTCGGCTAAAAGACACAAGAAAGAACACAAGAAAGAACATGAGATGAATGAGAAGGTGTGTCCAAACTTTTGGTCTGTACTGTATATATATATATATATATTCCAAGCTCAAGATTTAAACCACCACAAGTCAACCCAACACCCCCAGCAAGCAAGATTTTAACAACCTACGACTTTTGATATGTAAATTTCATAGCGATTAAAATTTATAAGTGGAAACTGAGCATGTGGCTATACTCGTAATGGCTAAATACCTTTGTGTAATAACTATGCAAACTTTTGTGTTTGTGTAATATATTGCAATATTTAAGGAAGCATTATTTCTCAAAATACACTCTTGTGAACGAGATGGTGACTGGCTGAAGTTGCGAGAGCTAATTGAGTGTGATTGGATAACGATGTTATCCCATGGCTCAGAAAAAACTCTCGACTAGTTAGTTTTAAAGGACAAAAAAAAAAGTAGTGCAGTAGTAATCACACTTTTTTTATACATGCAAAGTGATATAGTTATATAGGTCTTCTGATCAAGTGTTCTGTATTCTGTTATTTAACACAAGGCAATATTTAATGAAAGTGATCTGATACAGAACCATGCAGCTTCGTTAAAACCTCCTGACTACCAGGAAAAAAAATATTTTCAAATTACTTTTATTTTTCCTTTTTCCAATTGTTTGAAAGGCAATGAGCATACTGACACATTTTTTTTTTTTTTTTAAGTTTTATTTTCACAATATGTTGGGTCCACCCCAGTGGACAACGAAAGTTAATATATCCGAAAATGAACCATGAACACAACAAGGAAATTATAAAGAAAATATGTACTGAAGCCATGCATTGGTTATTGCCAAATCAAAAAAGTGCAAAATTACACGCACTGTCCACTTCTGAGTGCAAGTGGCCATCCTGTAGAAACTTAGCACTTAGCAACACCCATGTTGCTGTTGCACTCAGCCACTTCCAGTGGTCTTGACACCTGAAAATACCTTTTGTCCTTCTTAGACCATCTTGAGGTCTCAATGTCATAGGCAGAGGATGCCGTGACCACTGGCTTATTGTCAAACCACTTAACGATAGCAAGTTCAGGAGGGCTTCGTCTGACCACCATCTCAGATGTGCCTCTTGCTTTTTTTTTGATGGCCTGGTCCCCTTATAATGCTGCACTCCTTTGGAATTCTGTCCTTCATCAGAGTTTCAATTCCTGTCAGCCCCTTCTCCACCAGAGTGTTCAAAAGGTCGACAGTCGTAAAGTACCGGTTAAAGAACAAGTGTGTTCCTCTGGGAACGGACTCAGTCAAATGAAGAACAGCTTGTGCTCCGATGCACTGTCCTACTGTGATTGGGAAGGTGGTCTTGCCTTGTTACACAACAAAATCTAAGACCACGCCATTTGGTGTGGCCAAGACAAACACCTTCAATCCAKTTGGGTATGGTTTGCCTGGAACATACTGGCCAGATGTGGATGGTTGTTCTCTCGCCGACTCTTCTGTCTCTGTTTGCCCTGTCTGAACTTCATCATCTGTGCTGTCTGACTCTTCTGAATCTGCCTCAAACTCTGCATTTTCATCTTCCTCATCTGACAACTCGATATCTGTGTTTTCACCAACAATTTGCAGCAAAATTCTCTCTGCCTCTGAAAGTGACTCCCTTCCTGCTTACAATAATCAAAATKTTGGTAATAATTAMAACTGTCCACTAAGGAGGACATGTTATAAATGATCACTTATCATGGAAAAACATTCATACGTTACATTAGAAAATTAATGAAAGTGTTTTTTAGAGATTCATGTAAAATAAAACAACAACTTTTCAAGATTAAATTTTATCAATAATAAAGATTAAGCAGTTACTTTTCTACTTCCATAAAATGTCCTGGTGGTGATAGATGCCATTTTTTTTAAAGGAGGAAGAGGAAGTTCCCAAAGCCCCACCCCTATAAATCTGGTATCATTTAAAAGTCCTGAATGTCCTCTTTAAAGCACAAGAGGAGTTAATTAGGTAGCATGCAGGATTTGGGAGATATTCGAGTTTACAAATGTCCTCTAGAGAAGACAAATTTGAACTGCAGGTAGTCAGGAGCCATGTGGTCACATTTTTTAAAGGTTAATCTGCCAGACAGTTCAGTGGGGCAAGACAACCTTTTTTTTTTTTCTTCCCAAAAGTATATAAAGATCTCCCAGCAGTGTTGAATGGCCCCAGGCTGACAGTGGATGCACATCTCTATTCATCAAAAACACACACTGAGAATCGATTTTGACAATTATATGTCATTTCACTCGTCGGACTCCCTGCTGCATTATACACCACTTTTTTTTTTTTTCAGAATAGGAAGAATGAAGGAAAAAAAGTTTGAGAAACTTATTATTAGTTGTTCCCAAAAAAAGACTTGCTGGTCATGGGGAGGCCATTGTTAGCATTCTTTAAAATAATCATCGCCCAGCTTGAAATGATTATACAAGTTATGTTGGTACATTATGCTAAATATAGCCATTGAGTTATTATTATGTTTCACCATTCCTTTTACTGTGGATCATTACTGTAGAATGTGCAATTAGCTTACATAAGAAATATATAAGAAATTATGGAGGCTGTTACAGGAAGCGAGACAGCATGAAGGATTTTGCCTCGATCCATGTTCCAGTGGAGATAAACTGTGATGCTGGAGTCCATGCTTAATATACGTGGCCAAAAAAAGCTAATTACAGCACTGTGTGCAAATTCAGGCCAGTTTTCATGCAAAGTATTTTACACTGCTGACTCTGCTTTAACTGTCTCGAAATCCCTTCCACTCACACACTGTATACCGTAGATCGTCTGTCAAATTTCAACTATAGTACTCCTGCCATTTAAAACTTTGTTTAATGACTTGGGCTTTGTGCAAGTCTTTTTAGCTGCTTGTTTATCTTTATATAAATTCCTGGGCTTGTGCAGGTCAATAATATTTTTTTTTTGTGTGTGTTAAATGATTTCATTTATCAGTAGAAGAGGAAAAAGTTAACTTTGATCATACTGCATTTGTTATACAGGGTGGGCCATTTATATGGATACACCTTAATAAAATGGGAATGGTTGGTGATATTAACGTCCTGTTTGTGGCACATTAGTATATGTGAGGGGGCAAACTTTTCAAGATGGGTGGTGACCATGGTGGCCATTTGGAAGTCGGCCATCTTGGATCCAACTTTTGTTTTTTCAATAGGAAGAGGGGCATGTGACACATCAAACCTATTGGGGATTTCACAAGAAAAACAATGGTGTGCTTGGTTTTAACGTACCTTTATTCTTTCATGAGTTATTTACAAGTTTCCGACCACTTATCAAATGTGTTCAATGTGCTGCCCATTGTGATATTTGAAATTGCTACATGATGATGTGTTTCCCTCTTTATGCACTGAAGCTGGCACGTTCCCTGAGATGGTGCACCACCACATTATGGGTGTCAGGTCCAAGCATTCCGAGATGAACAGTTTCCTGAAAAGTGGATTGGTCGTCGTGGGCCAGTTGAATGGCCCCCAAGGTCTCCCGATAAATGGCCCACCCTGTAGTATGATGAAGTGCAGCTGGCTGAGGGATCTGATTTGGCCATTAACAGATTGGGTGAAAGAAAATGAGGAAAATCTGAGAGACCAATCCATTGTAGGCCACCATACAGGGGTATGTAAAGTATTGGCCCCCCACAACTCTGAATACAGGATGAAGCAGTATAGATGATGAGTGAGTGAGTGTGTGAGACCCCTGTAGTGTTTGATTGAAATCAGAAAATGCAATAGCAGCATAGGGTAAAGCTGCCTTCATCATCACTGTGGTGTATTTGTTGCGCGATAGACAATGTCTGAAATAAACATCCAGGAAACCCAGATGACGTGAGCAGTATGAATGAACAGTGTTTTTATGGCTTCTTTTTGAAGTTGTTGCTCACACAATTTTTTGTCAGTTGCTCAGAGTGAGCTCTTTCATCTTGAAGCACTTTTGAGGTAATCCAATTTTTTCCAATCATGTCCAAAAAAAATATGATTACATTTTTTCTCCTCATACAGAGATTAGGTTTTAAGTTGTCCTCCATTCCACGGGAATTCTAAAAGTTGGAAATTTAGATGATGCATTAGATCATACAATGTACAGTATTCTATATAAAGTTCTCGCTCCACCACATCCTGAAGGTGCTCTCTTGGATTGAGGTCTGGTGATCGGAAGTGGAAGCCATTCGAGTGCAGTGAACTCATCGTCATGTTAAAGAAACCAGTTTGAGGTGATTTTAACTCGGCATGGCACGTTAACCTGTGCTCATAACGGAATCAACATGGTCAGCAGCAATCGGCTTTTAACTGGTTCTCAACTGGTACTAAAGGGCACAAAGTGTGTCTGGAAAACATCCTTCACACCATTACACCACTTCCACCTAAACCATTGTTACACGGCAGGATAGATTCACATTTTCATGTTGTTTATGCCAAATTCTAACCCTACCATACAAATGTATATATAGTACTCTATATAGTACTATAGTATAGCAGAAATCGAGACTCTTCAGTCTAGGCGACATTTTTGCAGTTTAAAATTGTAAACTTTTGGTGAGCCCATGCAAATTGTACAGTAGCCTCAGTTTCTTGTTTGTAGCTGATAGGAAGCTGATATTTGGTGTGAAAACTCTTTGTTTAACCCTAACCCTAACCCAACAGCTATGCCATGTTCAAAGTCAATTAAATCACCTTTCTTTTCACTTCTGATTCTGATCCTTAGATTAAACTTCAGCAGAATGTCTTGATCACGTCTACTGTACATGCATCGCGTTAGAGCCAAGTGATTGATTTGTGTTAATGAGCACCTGAACAGGTTTACCCAACAACGTGTCTTATACTGGTAAAAATCCCACAGATAGCAAACCATATTCATAACACAAGAATTATATAATATGTTTTATTTTATTTGTACCTCACAGCCATCAGAAAGTCTTCCAATAATCAAAAATAAATAAAATATCCCATATAAACTGGACGTACTTCAGTGACTAAACCTCAAAACACTCCAGTAGAAATCTTTGAGATATCAGATCACATTCCTTTAGGTAAGCCATACAGAAAGTTAAATGGGTTGTGAAAGAGCATCATACCTAATTCCTCATTTAATTGGCTTTTTATTTTTTTTTATTTTTTTACAGCAATTCCTTGTGAAAGGCTCAGGTGGTGTTGGAGGTAAAGCAAGCCAGCTCTCCTGTCGAGTCCAATCTCACGCTCAATAAGCTCAACAGACGGTTAGTCAGTGCTGGACTACAACCAGCTAATCAGCTAATATGCTGCCTTCACCTGCTGGTCATCTCTGTAGCTCCATTTAGGAGAAAAGGGCATGACCTCTATTACAGAAAACATGAGCTGCAGCTGTGTCCATAGACTCTTAGAACCCAGGGAATAGGAATGGTAAAGGAGCTTGCTTCATTGTTTTTTTTTTGGAGATCTCTAGTGGGAAAACTTGGCATCTTAAAATCCCATTAGAATGAAGTTGGAAAATAAAAGTACTGAGTGTGTGAGAGACTCAGTTACCAAGTTATAAGCTTCATGCAATTGTTCCAAAGTTAACATAAGCACATCTCCTCTTCAGTAGTATCTTCAATGCAACTAAAAAAGAGACTTACTCACTTATCTGTAGATGAAGTTGGCAGGAAGTTAATGTCATGGATAATACAACCAAGTGAATTTTATTTATCTTTTTGTCTGCTTGAACGGAAAGTGTGTTCTTTATTGCTGTAAAATCCCCAATGCTACGGCTAAACTGTAATTGTTGACAACTATGTTTCCACCATGACTGGAGGCAAGAAAAGGTCACACCACTGACCCCATCTAACCACATCGGTGAAATATCATCAACGAGCTGAGGCTTTCCTTCATGTTTTTCTTGTTCCTTCTCCCCCCTCATCCTGCCCTTTTTTGGACCCTAATTTCACAGTTTCCATCAAATCTTCCAAACAGATCTGTCCTGTCAGATTCTGACAGTTAATTTTGGAGTTTCAGCTCTTTTCCAAGAGCTCAGTTCGGCCTCACAAGAAGATAATAATCTCCGTTATCATAATGTTTCAGTCGAATTATTACACTGGGAGAGAGAGAGAGTCTCCTTGGAGGACCCTGCTGCGAGATGGGCCATAAAAGAGAGCTAAATTGAGATGGATATCCTTCTGCATCAATCATCTTTAAACACGGCAGTCACAGCCAAAGGCAAACAATAAACTTGATCCCGCTTTGGTTGAACTTTAGCTGGGTGGCTTATCAGTTTTTGTCTACGTAACTAAAATGTGTACTTATTATTCAATGGCCTGTGTCCTCTTGCATCTAATGCGAATGCCAGGTAAAGGTCTCATATAGTCATTATCAGTCAGAGGAACTTGGCATTGCAAATCTCTTTGCTGGCAGCTCCAAATGAGTGGAAATAATCAGCATTAAAAACTAATCAGGGCTTGCCTGGGTACATAATGTAATTAGGGAAAAAATGGATTCATGCTAGAGATGAACATTTAAAATCCATATGCACTTTATTGGCACAGAAGGAGTGGGAGTCTATTAAATACCGTAGATAAGCTGTGACCTATAACACCCTTTATATTTACATCTGTCAGTCACCGAGACAAAGAACTTATGAAGGGCACCCATGCAGAAAAGAAGGTCTCAGTGCATCAGCTGTGCATACATATGCTTTAGGAATATGCAGTTTTTGCATTTTACAAGGATGCTGTTATGTAAATGTAAAACAGTTCATCACCTAGATAATACAAAGTCATGTAAACGAAAGTCAGTCATGTATATTACATTTATTAACTCATTCATGTTAAGTAATCGGTGTATGCTGGTCAGGGTTGAGAAGATCTGGGGAATGCTGGACATACACCAGGAACATCCCATTGCAGGGGACCAGTGATACTTTGGACAGCCAACCAAACCAAAAGTAATGTCGAATTGGCCATGACATTTTTATTATTTAACTCACATAGGTTGTTTAGATTGCATATGTTGGTAAAATAACTCTTCCTCTATACAATAGTACTTCTCAACATATTCTCCAACACAAACGACGCATTTGCCCCAAGGTTGAACCCAACTCTCTGATCCTCTTTGAAAATCCCCTTTTGTTGCAGCTGATGGTCTCCTACTGCGTTACAGAATGCTTACGGAGATGACTCCATTGACAAGAGCAATGTGCACAGATGGATGACATTTAAAGAAGGGGAAATCAGCACTGAAGACAAGCCATGCATATCTAAAGAAGTTTCTGCAAGTAAATAAAAAAAGTAAGGCTGAAACATGTGGATATGTTCTGAGGCCAGGATCTTTCGCAGAGGAGCATGAGTCATATCCATCCACCTGGGTTTTAGTGGTTAATTTTAGTTTGAATTATTATTTTTAGAAAATAAAGTCCAAGGACTTGGTGGTTGAGCGACACGGTGGTGTAGTGGTTAGCACTGTCGTCTTGCACCGCCAGGGTCCGGGTTCGATCCCCGGCCAAGCTCGATTCCCATCTCTGTGTGCATGGAGTTTGCATGTTCTCCCCGTGCTTGGTGGGTTTCCTCCAGGTACTCCGGTTTCCTCCCACATTCCAAAGACATGTAGGTTAGTTAACACTAATTGGCGTTCCCAAATTGCCCGTAGTGTGTGTCTGTGCCCTGCGATGGATTGGTATCCTGTCCAGTGTGTACCCTGCCATGTGCCCTAAGTCTCCTGGGATAGGCTCCAGGCCCCCGTCACCCTGAATACAGGATTAAGCGGTATAGATGATGAGTGAGTGAGTGACTTGGTGGTTCAGCGGTCAACACAGTTGGGTTGGGTTCCAAATGTATGTGTATGTGTTGGAGTCTGATTGGTGTTTCCAGACTACCCACAGTGTATGTTTGTGCTTGTGTCTTATGGTGTGTTGGGACCCAATTCAGGGTAGAATCAGCCTCATGCCCTGAGCTCTCTGGGTTAGGCTCCACACTCCCTGGTACAAGTTCCAGGCTCCATGGGATAGACTCCAGACTGGCTGGGATAGACTAGACACTCCCTAGGACAGGGTATGCACACCCTGGGATAGGATCCAGACTTTCTGAGATAGACCACACTGCCTGCGACAGGCTCCGCACTCCATGGGATAGGCTTCAGGCTTTCTGGGATAGGCTCCAGACTTTCTTTGATAGACCACACTGCCTGTAACAGGCTCCACACTCCCTCGGATAGGGTCCCATTTAATGGGATAGGATCTGCGCTCCTGGGATAGACTCCAGAATTGTTGGGAAAATATTCCAGACCCCATGGCACAGGCTCCACAAAGGCTCCACACTGCCTGTTATAGGCTTCATTCTCCCTGGGATAGGTTGTACTAGTTTAAGTGGAGCTGCATTTGCATTGATGCTTAGTATCAAATTGGGATTCTCAGTAACAGAAGCTATTCATTTGCTAGAACAGACAAATAGAATATCTGGTACTTTAATGGTTCTGCTATCATAACTATTTCAACTCAGTCATGGGCTCCATTTATAGCCTAAAACACAAATATTTCCAAGTTTTTACAAAAACCTCTTTTTGAAAGTACAACCTTTTAGAGTATTTAAAGTACCCTAGAGGAACCCTTATATTAGAGGCTATGAGCTATGGTGCAGTACTGTACTATAGAACCACAGGCCCTGTTTAAACAAATCAAAGTTTTGGCATGTTACTTGTTCCCAGGTGTTTTTTTACTCTATTGATTGATTTGATAAAGAGTCATTTTTATCCACTGATGGAAGCCTAATGCCTAGCGCACGAATAATTTGTACTGGAAAAATGAGCAGGAATTGGGCCAAAAGCTTTCTGAAAAATGAAGGAATGAAATAAGTTTGGGGGGACCGACCATGCTTAAAACACTTCATTTCTCCTAACTAGCATCAAACAAACTTTTTATTTATTTATTTATTTATTTATTTATTTAATTGTTTACCAAAACTTGGTGCATCAAGATGTCCAGTTCAAAGCGAATCCACTTAGCAGCCCAGTAACAGTTCCACAAAGGTTTGCCAGTTGATCACCCATGCTGTATATGTTTATAATATACTGTAATAGTTATTGTTGAACCACCAGCTCAACTGTATGACGCTGAACTTGGAATTTGAAAGACTAGGAATGGATCATAATTCACAAGTCATGCTTAAACAAAAACCTGTAGGTTACAGCCCAAACTAGTTTAACAAGTAATTTTGTTACGCTGCTGCAAATATACAGTAAAAAGCACATTCCGAACTGAATTGTACCCCTGTGTTCTGATTTAGGACTTTGGGAAAGTTTTCCTCAGGATGTGTTACTCTTTATTCTTCAAAGACTGCCATGTTATTCCAGCCTGTGACCTCTAAGAGCTCGGCTTAATTGCAATTTGCTAAAAATATCGTCCCTATTGTTGTTTTGATTATTCCATTTATGACCCCTCGCCAGCTCGTTTTTGTTGCACCCGCTGTGCTTAAATGATCTTGGAGCTAATTTTGATACCAGGACTTGGGTTTACACCATTTTAAAATGGTGTCTTATGAATACATCTTTTAAAGTATTCATAAAGGGTTTAATGGTCCGCCAGTGACCGCCATGCTCGCCATGCTCATCGTGAAGCTGTAGCTAGTCCTGGGTTTAAGCAATATATTCAATATAATGTCTGTTATACCAAAGGATCTTGATTCTGATTGGCCACAGATATATTTAGTATAATAGTTAACATTGTTACATTGCCTATTTTCATACCACATGCATCACTAATGAGCAGGTTGACTAATTAGCTGCATTGCCAGAGTGCTGCCCAAAAGCCTGGAGACTGCTGTGCATATAAAAGAAAATGAGACGGAATAGTGAATACAAATAAAAATAAAATAATAATAAATATGGAATGCACTTAGCTGTAGTGCACTGCAATGCTGTCTACACTTTAACATGTGGCCAAGAAACCCTGCATTACAATTAGGCTGGTTATCATGCTTGTGGCGTGCATGTGCTAAAGTGTGGCTCTGAATATAGGCTGCTGATTACAGCTGACTTCCTTTTTTTTTTTTTGCTTTATTCAGGAAGAGAGAGAGAGAGAGAGAGTGCAATTTCTCAGGCAATATTATATTAGAATGTTGGGGCAGTGTGAATATATTTGGCTCACGGTGTACATGAGCAAGCTGAGCTGCAGTGAAATAAAGCTGGAGTTAATTTGATTCATTTTATATTCCGTATAAAGACAAAATCTGTGCAGAACAGTTAACAGACAGACAGTTAACAGTGTCTACAGAATCTTCCACTGGAGGGAGTTGACGAATCTGAGGAGGAGAATATGTGCAGCAGGTCTGAACTCTATTAATTTGGCCATGTTCTTCTTGCCCTCTGAGTTTGTCTGATTATCATCGTGCTGTCACAGCCTTTTTTTCCCATCCTAAAGAACTAAGCTTGCTCTCTTGTCTTTTTTAATTTCTTCTCCTACTTCCTCAGCTAATCCAAAATTGTGATAGAAAAGTTGGTGAATAAAAGTATGAGAAAATGTGCTCAATTTTCTAAAATATTTTAATTAGATATTACCATAGAAACTACTGTGTTTCACAATGTGTGCATTAATATTAATCTTTGAGTTGGATAGTGACATAATCTTTATCAAGTTTGCACCATGTTAAGAAAACTTGTGGTTGTTTTTTCTTTAAATTATTATTAAAAGAAATAAAGATTTTCTTTATTACAAAATTCATATTATGTAACAAATCCATCCATACTGCTTATCATGTGTAGAGTCACAGAGAGACTGGAGTCTATACCACGAATCTAAGGTCACATCATGGATGAATTCCTAACCCATCACAGGAAAACACCAATCCAACCTCACAATGGGTGTTTTGCTACTCTTTATTCTCTTTAAACATTTATTATGGCCAGTAAATAATATTTGAACTAAAATTGTCTATACACCCTCACCTAAAGGATTATTAGGAACACCTGTTCAATTTCTCATTAATGCAATTATCTAATCAACCAATCACATGGCAGTTGCTTCAATGCATTTAGGGGTGTGGTCCTGGTCAAGACAATCTCCTGAACTCCAAACTGAATGTCAGAATGGGGAAAGAAAGGTGATTTAAGCAATTTTGAGCGCGGCATGGTTGTTGGTGCCAGACGGGCCGGTCTGAGTATTTCACAATCTGCTCTGTTACTGGGATTTTCACGCACAACCATTTCTAGGGTTCAGAAAGAATGCTGTGAAAAGGGAAACACATCCAGTATGCGGCAGTCCTGTGGGCGAAAATGCCTTGTTGATGCTGGAGGTCAGAGGAGAATGGGCCGACTGATTCAAGCTGATAGAAGAACAACTTTGACTGAAATAACCACTCGTTACAACCGAGGTATGCAGCAAAGCATTTGTGAAGCCACAACACGCACAACCTTGAGGCAGATGGGCTACAACAGCAGGAGACCCCACCGGGTACCACTCATCTCCACTACAAATAGGAAAAAGAGGCTACAATTTGCACGAGCTCACCAAAATTGGACATTTGAAGACTGGTCTGACGAGTCTCGATTTCTGTTGAGACATTCAAATGGTAGAGTCAGAATTTGGCGTAAACAGAATGAGAACATGGCTCCATCATGCCTTGTAACCACTGTGCAGGCTGCTGGTGGTGATGTAATGGTATGGGGGTCTTTTCTTGGCACACTTTAGGCCCCTTAGCGTCAACTGGGCATCGTTTAAATGCCACGGCCGACCTGAGCATTGTTTCTCACCATGTCCATCCCTTTATGACCACCATGTACCCATCCTCTGATGGCTACTTCCAGCAGGATAATGCACCATGTCACAAAGCTCGAATCATTTCAAATTGGTTTCTTGAACATGACAATGAGTTCACTGTACTAAAATGGCCGCCACAGTCACCAGATCTCAACCCAATAGAGCATCTTTGGGATGTGGTGGAACGGGAGCTTCGTGCCCTGGATGTGCATCCCACAAATCTCCATCAACTGCAAGATGCTCTCCTATCAATATGGGCCAACGTTTCTAAAGAATGCTTTCAGCACCTTGTTGAATCAATGCCATGTAGAATCAAGGCAATTCTGAAAGCAAAAGGGGGTCAAACAATGTATTAGTATGGTGTTCCTAATAATCCTTTAGGTGAGTTTATGCTACTGCAACATTGCTCTACATGCTGTAAAGTTGTGTTTAATTTTGTTGAAAAAAATAAAAAAAGAGAAGCCAAGGATTTCTCAAAGGAGCATGAGAAGTCAAGTGTCATTGTTGAGAAAGGACAATGCTACAATGGCTACAATGACTACTTGTCCAATACCCCACCAAAGTTCCATGCATTGTATAGTAGTGTAATCCGAGGCATTTCAAGAAAAATTACATGTTTAAGGTCAAAGTCAGTCGCAGATTATTATTTTGAAAAATGGAAATAAAAATAATAAATAAATAAATAAACAAACATAGGTGTTCAGGGTTGTTCCAGTAACTCGGATTCTTCACCCAAACTGGCATTGATTATTTTCCTGTAATAGCAAGGCCATTTTATTTATTTATTTATTTATTTTTAGGTCAGGCACCATTGGTCCGCGTGAATGAGCTGCAGTCAGGCTACCAAACATGTGAACTCTATTTATACTTCATGGATCATCTTGTCCTCCTTGGGGCTCAAAGCATCAGAAAGATTAGAGTTAATGGACTGAGGGATGAGCAGTCATAGACAGCCATGGGCTAAATTTACACCTCTATTCTGGCAGAGAACAAACACACACTGACAGACCCCCCCCCCCCCACACACTACAGATAAAGAGGGCAAGAAGGAAAGAAAGAATCAAAAGTTTTTTAATGCATGCTGGAGCAGAGTGGAACAGACAGCTGCTGATCTCCTCTCTTGTCCTAAAAACCAGGTAAAAAAAAACACTGATTCAGCCTGGTGATAATACAAGCGAGAAAACATAAGCTGTAATGTTATGGCTGATAAAACAACTGCAACACAGCTGCTTATTATGACTGATGGCTCTATCGTGACTCAATGCTGTTGCCACAGGAAATGTCCACTGTAATGATGTGAATGCTAAAACTACTTTATGACTGATAGTTATACAGTAACATGACTCAAAGCTTGGGGAGAAACATATGAGGGAAGCCTGATGTACTTGTATGAATATTACAACAATTACCTTATGTTTAAACAGTAATGAAGATTTTTTCTTGAATACGTCAGTTAGTTTGGCAAGTCAGAATTTCATTCCTGGTGAGGAGCGTCTTCTCATTTTAGCACCATGGACAGCAGACTATTTTTAATCATACTGCATTACGATAAAATATTCCTCCAGGGTTGCCTGCATGCTTCTAGGTAGGCCTGTTTCTATTTCAGGGACCCTTTGATGGTCTTATTCTGCTGGGAAGGTGTTTATTGTAACAGGGTGGTTGTTTGGCTTGGTTGTTAGTGCCAAACAGACTGCTTCCAGTATTTCAGAAACTGCTCTAGCACATTTACTATGCATGCTTCATATTCTATGACTACTTGTGAGGCGGATATATTTGACTAAATCACACACACACACACACACACACACACACACACACACACACACACACACACACACACACACACACACACACACGCGCGCACACACACACACACACACACACGCGCGCGCGCACACACACACACACACACACACACACCTAGCCTATCCAGCTTGGCATATTCTTCTCTATTCACATCTAAGACAGTGAAAAAGCCCACGTCGGGACATCCCTCCGTTTCCATTTCATCATTTATATTTCCCCAGGAGTGGGAGAATTAATGACTCGAGCTTGCTGATGAGCTGCTGAGTCCCTGCCATCATTAATTGCAACAAGCTCCTGTGGCTTCAATGCTGACATGAAAAAAAGAGGGAATGGTTGAAAGGAAAATATGACTGTAGAAAGTTGATTGCAAAAACAGAAAGTCATGTTTGTGGAGAAATTTTAAGCGGCTACAACAGAACAAGTAGCAAAATAGTAGAAAATAAGAAAACAGCTGTTGTGTCTAGGACCAAATCAAAACACTATTAGGTGTTTAAAACTCATGTTGGGGTAATTATCAACAGTGTGGTGTGATGAAGCTACGTAACTGTTATCATCCCGAGATGTATGTCTCTTTCCTCTTCTGCTCATTGTGTAAAATAATTGCCTGAGTTTATACAATGCTCAGGGCTCAGAGTGTGTAAAGGTTAATTATGTGTCCTCTACATTAGTTTAGAAAAAATGGCAGCTGTCTTAAACTACAATGTCTGTCCAAAGGCCTCTGCCATGTTTATCCTTTTCTAAAAGGATGTTTTATACAGCGCATGGCTGGAAACCAAATTGATTGCTTAGTGATGTCTTCACCTCCTCTATCTGCAGGGGTCAAACATAATACAAACTATGCCTCAAGTCATTCTAAAGTGTATAGAAGTACATAAAGTCTGTAAAGAAAGTTGTACAGAAAGGTTTGGGACCATTAATATTAGTATAAGAAATGCAGACAGACTGACAGACAGACAAAAAAAAAAATACCTTAGGTCGATGACCCCGTGTGCAATGGGTTTCAGTAAGGTTCAGATCTTCTTCTTCAAAATATTTAATACTTTATAATTAATTATATTAGATTAGACATTTATGAAGCAGTGAACCGAGACAGATTTTGCATCATATTAGACATGAATAGACCTGTATTGAAACGTGGACATGGAAAATACAGTAGAGTGATGAAATGATCTTACAGGACAGGTTCCCAATTCTGGACCTACTGTATACATGTATAAAAACAAAAACATTACCTGATTTGTGGTAAATTTCATCTTATTTTTATAAAGTGACCAGAATATATCTGCATTTTGCTGAATCTGAACTTCTTGCAGAACTTTTCCATGGCCATGAAGTGTAAAACTGTCTGTTTTGCCTTGTGCATAATGCGATTGTCTTCATGCACAATACAGACTAATTGGACTTCAAATGAGCACAAAGAGATGAGTATATCAAGGCCAATGTGTCCCTTGACAAATTACAGCCCACCAGTGGAGATGACAATCACCAGAAAGTAATCACTCAGACCGGAGACACAGTTAATTATTCACACAGGTTTTTAATCAGTAAGCTCATTTACTCCCGAACTCGCTTAGGGCTTGCTCCGCAAAGTTGTGCTGTTTCTCTTAACTGTAAAAAGTCTGTCGTCCTGCTTGCGTTCAGGTTATTCGGTAACGAGCATGTTGGGTTTGGAGAGGTGGTCATGAAAGGTAAGACACTACTGTAGATTACATTATATTGTGATTCATTTTCTTATAGCAATTGGCCACAACAACAATAATCAGTTTACGTTCGATCTAATTAGGTATTCAATTCAACATGTATATGTAATTTTTTTTCTACATGTAGGTAATCACTTTTTTAATAGCTTTTGTAATAAACATAGCAAAACAAAACTATTAATGATAGTTCTACAGCTAGTTAAATCAGTTTTCTCTGAAACTTTTCAGGATAAATCTTTCAGTTTGTAATCTGACTCATTTTTTTTATCAAATAAGTATCACTTAAAGACGAATAATTGTTTGAGTCCCAACCTTGCTAGATAAAAACAATCCCAGGCCAAATCGGTCCCATGACAGAATAACCAGGGTCTTTTTAACCAGGCTCATTATTATTATTATTATTATTATTATTATTATTATTATTATTATTATTTTATACATTAACTTTGTGTCTGTTGAAAATGTTTGTTCTATCTCTATCCAAGTTCTATTTTGTTGATTTTACACACTTGCTGTACAGTAGATTTAATATTGTATCAGTCATTAAGGTCACTCAGATGTTCTCGTAATAGACTTCGGTTCCTTAATATCTGTGAGTAAATGTATCATTATTGTGCCAAAATGGGGGATGCTACTGCTGTTACAGTATTTTACTTCAGTTTTCATGAAAGGCAATGTAAAAGGCAAGCTTTGCATGTAAATATAAATCTGAATCCTGCCGGTCATCAGAGAATTTTAATATGCGCTCACATTTTAATGTCTTGCTTTGATCTCTTTAGATTAAGGCTAATTTCTAACAGGATTAGGAGATTATGCTCTGTGTATTTAAAACTATTATTGTAACACTGTGCAGATTCCATCAGATTTAAAAAGTGTTTAATAAAAAGTCAAGCCTGAATAATTACACTGAAGACACGTCTGATTGTGGACACAAGGACATGAGGTTTATACAGTCTCTAGTGTCCTAGTTTCTCACTTAGATGGCTGTGCGGCAGCACTACTTTACTGTCTGTAACCTTGTAAAGGTCTTTCTTGCATGATATCAGCTTGAACGCTATTTGATCCAGTGCTGTTACCTGGTCGATTGACGTAACCACAATGTGTCATACAGAAATATATGTCTTGACCTGTAAAGACAAGGAAAAAGCAATACAGTGTCAGTGAATTAGCTAAGATGATCCTTTTTATGTTTTCATTGCAGACAGTAATGTAAACTTTTCCTTCAGTCCTTATTTTCTATACAGTGGAACCTCGGATTGTATTAATTATTTTTATGTATTTATTTTTTGGGGCTGTGGAACGAATAATTTGAGTTTTCATTATTTCTTATGGGGAATGATGATTTGGTTTACGAGTGTTTTGGAATACGAGCCCACTTCCGGAACGAATTATGCTCGTAATCCAAGGTTCCACTCTACCTTCCTTTCTAGGCTTAAAGGTGCCTGTTTCTGAATAAATCCGCTGGGATAGATGTCACTGTAAATTCCCTCTTTGATGATTCACTTCGAGGCAATTCTGGCGACCTTGGAGGCATGAAATTGATTAGAACAAACTAAACGACGCACACGGCTGCGTAACCAGTTTCTGAACACACATAACTTTCCAATGCATAAATATCGAACTTTTGAGATTCAGGTTGTCGACACTGAAGGTCTTTCAAAATGGCAGTCTGTAACACAATCTCTTCAAAATGCCATATCTCAGAGGGCAATAATAATAATAATAATAATAATAATAATAATAATACACCACTCTACTTTAGGGAGAAGGAAAAAAACACATTTCCTCCAACTCCAGAGATTAATTCTCATCTATGCTCACAGCTTGTGTTTGGGCTGCTGCTTTTTCATCATCTTGTTGCCTTTTCAATGTAATGCTAGCTGATGAAATTCACAATAATTTGCATTCTGTCTTGCAAACTTTATTCCTGAAGGGATATGCAGTAAACCCAGATATCAGGCCAATGTGTTTTTTTTTTTTTTTTGGAGGGGGACTGTTTACATTTCCAATTGTGAGACATGTGTTCTTATCAGTGTTGGGGAAACTTTGTTCAAGGTACCAGCTCCTTATTTCCATTTGAAAACAATGGAACCTACTGTACAGTAGTGGAAATAAAATGGCATTGAACTGCTACTGTATGGTTGTCAACAATATAAATCACATGTTAATGGATATTGGCTGATGTAAATGACGCAGTTTACAAGGTGAATATTTGAGTGGTCATGGAATATTGTTGTTTTATTTGTTTATTTCCTATTTGATGTGGATCTGTATTGCCTTGCATTTAGCTTGATTTTGAGGACTTTTGTTTTGAAATAGCGTCCGTAGGGGCGGGTTTTTAGTTTTCTGGCAGCAGAAAGAAAGTTTAGACTGGAATGTTCTAGCACCTCCAGAATTGGCACAAGCTCTTCTGTTGGTGTTCATTGATTTAAGGATATTTTGTCTCTTTTTTCAATAAATCAAAAATAACCATCAGTCAAGTGTTGACCTTCTGGGGGGATCTTTCTGGGGGGATGCTACAGCTGATGTTTGCTTTGGGATAAAAACCTGAGATCAATTGTCATGTCAAACTTTTAGCTATTTCAGTTATTTATTTGCCAAACATTTTTGCCTAACAACTAATCTTATCTGATATCATTATTAACTTAATCAGCTAAATAAGCAACGTCAGTATTATTATTTACTGCTGCTAATAACTCTCTTAACTGGACAATTCTATAGTTTTAGGGTTTCGGGGTTGGGCTAGGGTGAGAAAAGTATATCTAAATAAATAAATAAATAAATAAATAAAAATAAAATTATAGAAATAATGATCATATTTGTAAGAAAGTTTAAAAGAATGGTATGAAGTAGAGGCTAAGACTCGATCCTTTCTAAATGGTTGAATCACATTTTAAAACATATCCAAGATTTCCCATCCAGTCGGGCTAATTTATTAAAGTCCAATTCAGAGGCGCATCCATTCTATTCAATAGAAGGTCTAGCTGTCACTTTTACTCAGCTTTCTAAGGAGCAGGAAGTACACTTTACCAATAAAGGCACTCATGGCTCACTGCTGTTCCTTTTAACAGACCATAAACCATTTAACTGGAGATTTCTAAAACATTGAAATCTGATTTCGCTATAATTCTGTATGTATCCTAAAATAGACTTTTTATTAGGAACTAAACTTAGCATGCATAATAAAACATCTAATATAAAAAATACAATTACTGTGGAGCCTCATACAGTATGTATGTGGCATTCACAGCCGAAGAGGACACGCGAGATTTTAATCACAGCCTACAGCCTCTATAACGTGTCGTTTTAACAAGCTGAGATTGATAATCCTACTCTCCAAGGTGGGTGCATCGCTGGTACATTTGACATTTTAAAAATATCAGTTTACGCATTAGCACAAGATGGTTCTTGAAAGGCTGGTTTACAGTACGTCTCACACTATTGTGTTGTGTTCTGCTCAAAATGCCAAACCTCAAAGGGCCTTTTTTTTTTGTTTTGGTCAGTGAAATACCACCAGTCTGTGAGCAGTGGGAGTTGGTTACTCCCTCCAGCTCCAGAACGCGCGCGCACAACCTCAGAGCTCACAGAATGAGAAATTAGGCCCTTCAACATGAAGTAGAATTATTGCTTCATTTTGCGCTTGAGTTGGTGTACTGTAGGCATGGTGCGCTCTCTGATTCCAAGCATGTACGATCTACTTATTAATTTGGTCCCTTGATCCACATACCGTAGCATGGTGCATTAATGAGATGTAGGAGTTGCAGGAGTACTATTTCAGAGATCTCAGCTCAGTAGTAATCTCAGGATAGATGTGCCACTCCAGCTAGCTACTGTGGATGGATGGATGGAAAGAGAGAACTTTTGCACAGTACAAATATCCAGCAAGGAAATGCAGTAGTGTTCGCCAGAAGTGCAAAATGGTAGTGTAGATACACCAGTGCAAATACTGTATTGGCACTGGGTAACATATGAGATGCAAGTGTTTTAAGTTATGCAAATTGTCAGAGTGTAAAAATGTCCAGATATTTCCTACATCAAAATGTATAAGATGGGGTTTTCTCCAGAGTCTCGTCAAGCACAGGCATAGCAAATGAAACTAAGTAAGATATACAATACAATGCAATTAAACATAAACTCGCACCCAAACAAGTAATACAATGGTATATGCGTGAGAATTTAATCGATAGAATTAGAATAAATCATAGGCCTTTTGCAGTCATGTGACTACCATGACATAACAACAGTGTACATACCGCCAACTGACACTAGACGCATTGCTTGATTATTATGTTTATGAGGTGTATTTTGGAGAAAAAGTTAACAATGATTACCTGATGATTAACTGGGAGCTTTTATATCGCTGATTATTTTCATAGACAGTACATTCTGATAGTGGCTTAACTTATTAACAAATGAACTCATTTAAAAAAGAAACAAGTCCGTGAAAATGGATGAAGAAGGTAATAAGTAGATTGAGTTGCAGCATTTAAGTCATCGTCATAATGTGATTATCAGACAGTGTGCGAATGTGTGATTCCTCCTGGATTTGGTGGCATTTGCTAATGCCATAGAGTAAACTCATTCACTGCTTCTTTTGCAAACAAGATACTATGGAATCTGCTGTACTTTATGCTACATAAATGATGTACAGGTAATGTTACTAAGACTGACTTCAAGTTTTTCTAATTAATAGTGTAAATGGAAAGCTAGTGCTATATATGGTGTACAATCACTTATTCCACACACCAAGTAGTGCCGTTGATCAGGGGTTACAAAGGGAGGTGGGATTCAGCTTTGTGTTAGGGGTTAGTTAGCTTTCTATCCCATGTTAGCTGTGAAACACTACATGGACAGTTCAGAGTTGTGTACAGATCGGATGGTCTGCTGTGACGACGCCTTGATGGGAACAGCCGAAAGACTAACAACTGATAAGATCAGATATGTTTTCTTCTGTAAATGGTTTTCTTTGTGGGTTTTGGAGGTCAGAGGTCTTGTGCCAAAATCCAGGTGTGTGATCATTCTTAGTGAGGATTTACATTGTTACAGCAAAGTTGGTTTCATTTAACATTATGTCCAACAGATACTGATTTAAAGGGACTTTTTCTTTGGTTTTCCTAGTTAGACGTCTGAAAGAGAAGATTTAGGACCTTTACCCAGATGTACCCTTACTTATTTAAACTCATTTAGAACTGAAAAGAGTTTGAGGGATGCCTTTTTTCTGATTTATATCAGGCGGCTGCAGGCTCTGCTACTCTAACTGCAGAGTCAGCTTACATCCAAATGGCTTGTTCCAGTGCAGAAATCCATAGACATCCATATCCGTCCATCCTTTCTATTGAGTTTTGACTTAAATGAGGGCTCTGGTGATAAAGCAGGAGTCGTCCTGAGGCGCTCTCAGGTCACACTCAAGGCTTAAGTTCCATCCATCAATGTTCTTTAATGCTCACCAAATCTGCGGAGTGGATGGATGGAATTGGGACAGATTTTGGATCTCAGGAGGTCAGCAAGCGGTTCCAGCTGCATACTGGCACTGGAACTGTAAGCGTCTAACCTTGTTCTGAGAATATGCTGAAGAATTGGAAATGCAGTTGCGACATACAGACATAGAAGTAAAGAAGGTTAATCGACATTATTCGACAGCAAGTGATCGTCTCGCCTCATCTAATCTCATCCTGATTGACGGCATCTTCCTTGCTTTTCTTCAGCACGAAAGGAAAAGCTGCTGTCTTTCACACATTTGACCATGATTTGGAAAGTGATGCTGTACACGTTTGGTCACTTCTCCTGTTTTTTTTTATTATCAAAAGAATAAGGGTGCTGACTCAACAAAATACTTACGCCTGCACCACTAATCTATGTAGTAGTATGCAGTACTGTATAATGAAGTGCAACTAATATATCAAATGAGCCATGAGACCATTGCATGAATCATTTTCACTGCATTTAGTTTTTTTTGGCTGGTGGAATAAATGAGTTTCGAAAAACCACTTTATTGTCTCCAGAGAGCAATAACTCAAACTGCATTTGTACTGTACCTCCACAGGAACGTACAGAATATTCTTGAATCTTAAAGCGTTCTTGAGTATGTTCTTCCGGAAGAAGAACTTGAGAAAGGAAGTCAAATTTTTTCATTCAACAAGTTTAAGTTTGGATGAAATTGCAAAATGTGAATAACCATGGGACTGTCTTCCTGTAGATTTATTGAGGTTAGAACAGCATGCTGTACACTCCACCCTGTACTTCTATGTAGACTAATATAGGTCTAGAAGAATCCTTTCCTTTTTTCCTGAGAACATTTTTCACCATGATAAAGCTGAAGTTCTGTTATCTCTTTAGATTTGATCTTCTGAGTAATAAGAACCACAGTAGATGTTCTTGCCATAGGTTTTCTGCTGCTGTGCTGATTCAGTGGAGATAAAAGTGAAAAATGTCTCCAAGCTTCTTAGAAATGTCCTAAATACTCTCTTAGATATATTTTCAAAGCTTTAGTTTTATAGGCCATTAGTCTGGCACCATTTAGAAACTAGAGATTGAGAATACTTGTGGATCACTAATGTGGCCCTTTTGGATTCCATGCTTGGGATGTCTTTGTTTTTTTCCCCAAATATATTATTGATAGCGCCCCAGGTTCGATCCAGAGCTGCCGTTTTGTGCTCTTTTACTCTGGGTTTTTAATTTTTTTTTTTTTCAGTTTTTGGTTGCACAGAAACTGAAACCAGTACATATTAATTCAGGGTTTTGCAGTAAATACCAGAAGAGCAAGAGCAAAAACAAATTACTAATAGGAGAAGAGGCGGGTCTTACTGGGTATCAGTTTATATTGATTGGTTAAAACTCAAAATTGCCGACATTTAACCCTTATTAAACATTTCCTGTCCTAGGCTAATTCTTGCTCTTTATTTTCAGAATGTGAAATGTTTTATTGTATAAGGTTTTATTTTTTATTTAAGCACATTATGAAATTAATCAAATGTTTACATACATTTGGTTAATATTTGGTAGCATTTCCTTTAAAGTGTTTACCTTGGGGCAAATATTTTAGGTCACCTTCCACAAGCTCCTTACTTTCTGGAATTTTACTCTATTTGTGTCATGCACACTCGCACTGCGACCGGGACTAGGACCCGGAAGTAATACGGTCGCGTTTCAAGAAGCATAAAAGGAAACAAGATGGCGCTTCACATCGCACAGTCATTGAGTTCGCCCATGCCTTGTCCGACGCTTCGCCGACTATTCTGTGAGTACTCACCGATTTGGGTTGCTTTTTTGATTGAGTGTGTGTTGCTAGAATGTGGATTTATTTGTGTAGATCCTTGCTCTTCGCGTAAGAGAGTTCTTAAACTAAACGCGTGGTTATCCTGCCTACTCGTGCTACTACCGCGTTTGGGTTTACCATACGCTACACAGGCTAACTGCTAAGGCTTCTGTGCTTATCCTCCGGTTGTCCATGACAGAATGACTGAGCCAAAAGCAGTAAACCCAGCGGAGTTTGCTCGCCTCTGTGATGTGGTTGACCAGCATGCCGAGCTGATCAATAAGCTCCGTGGGGAAGTTGCGTCTCTCCGAAAGGACCTTCAAGACGTCGCGGCTTTGCGCCGCGAGGTGGCGGAGCTACGGCAGGAGAACGTGACCCTCCGCGGGGCGGCTGCTCAGTTGGCTGTTGCCACGTCCATTGCAGCGGCTGCAGCGCCGCCACCCCCACCCCCCCGCTGATGTTTTCATAGCTCTACCAGATAAATGGGATGGCACGGATGGGAAATGCAGTGTTTTACTAACCACATTGGATATCATGTTTGAGTTTAATTCTACCAGATACTCCACAGACTGACTGCGCATTGCGCTTCTCGTCTCATTGCTATCCGGGCAGGCAGCTGAGTGAACCACAGCGGTTCTTAAATCAGACATGGCCTACTCATATGGAGAGTTCACCCGTCAACTCAAATTAACATTTGAACATCCTGCTGCTGAGGTGGAGACCGACACCAAATTATATCATCTGCGGCAGGAAGGGTCATCCGTGAGTCGTTAAACTGCGGATTTCCATACTCTCGCCTTGCAGACCACCTGGGGAGACGCCGCCCTCCCTACTACGAGGGACTGGCATCATGGATAAAAGATGAACTTGCCGGATGAGAGCTTCCCGCAACGCTGGAGGGATTAATCCAGCTTGCCCTCCGCATCGACCAGTGCCTGCTCTCTTGCCTGAGGCCAGCCCCCCCGGACCCTGCCGCCCACCCCGTCATTTTCATACTTCACGCCTCAACCACCAACTGTTATCCTTCACGCCCCGGTTCCTGAGATTCATCCCTCCTTCACCACCACCGCCATGGCACCCGTCGGATCTCCACCTCCCGCCGTGGTTGACACCGGAGCCGGGGAACCCGTGCAACTAGGACGTGCCTCCTTGACCGCTGCAGAACGGGAACAACGCATCAGAGGAGGGCTTTGCGCCTACTGTGGGTCAGCGGCGCACCACAGGGCCATCTGCAACTTCGTCCGGGAAACGCTCAGGCCCGATGAGCAAACGGGGCAGTTCACCGGGGCCCCTCCACCGGGGCCCCTCCACCTCTCGGTCACGACATCCAGTAATTCCCATCTCATGGTCCAAGTACACCTCCGGTTTGGCCACAAACGGGTCCGAAGTACATTGACTCTGGTGCCGCAGGTAACTGTATTGACTCTTCTTTTGCCAAAGAACTGGGAGTGGAACTTGAGGTGTTATCCCAGCCCGTTCGTATTACATCTGTCGACGGTCGGCCCCTTTATTCCAGCCCCATCACCACTCAGACTCAGCCTCTCACCCACGTTATCGACCAACATCACGAAAGGATCCGGTTCCACCTCACCTCCATTTCATCTCCACCCATCATCCTCGGACACCCCTGGCTCCTCCAACAAGACCCCCTCATCTCCTGTACGCAAAACTGGATCCTGCAGTGGGGGCCGACCTGCACCAAACTATGCCTGCGGGCTCCGGCTGGGACGTGTTCTAGGGAGTCCGAGGCCCCCGATGTCGACACCAACGCCATCCCCGTCACATACCGAGACCTGGCTGAAGTGTTCTGCAAGAGACGAGCCACACACCTTCCTCCTCATCGCCCCTATGACCTGGCGATTGACCTTCAGTCGGGCTCGGTCCCTCCCCGCAGCCATCTTTACTCCCTCTCCGCCACCGAGACTCAGGCGATGGAGAGATATGTTTCTGACGAACTTCGCCACGGTACTATCCAGCCAAAGAGAGTTTGCCAAAAGTAGGGTTACAGTTAACACTTCCTTTATTTTAAACTTTTATTTAAATATATTATAATTACATATTAGACATTTTACATTGAACATTTAATCTCGCAAGTGCTCAAAGAGTCCACCTTCTTGATAATAATAATTTTTATATCTAAAACGTGATGGTGAAGGTGAAGCAAATAATGAAGTAACTGTAACCCTACTTTTGGCCCAACCTGTGTGTACAGTCGTGGCCAAAAGTTTTGAGAATTACATAAATATTGGAAATTGGAAAAGTTGCTGCTTAAGTTTTTAGAATAGCACTTTGCATATACTCCAGAATGTTATGAAGAGTGATCAGATGAATTGCATAGTCTTTCTTTGCCATGAAAATTAACTTAATCCCGAAAAAAAAAACTTTCCACTGCATTTCGGTAATCGTCTTGTTTACTCAGGTGAGAATGTTGAAGAGCACAAGGCTGGAGATCATTATGTCAGGCTGATTGGGTTAGAATGGCAGACTTGACATGTTAAAAGGAGGGTGATGCTTGAAATCATTGTTCTTTCATTGTTAACCATGGTGACCTGCAAAGAAACGCGTGCAGCCATCATTGCGTTGCATAAAAATGGCTTCACAGACAAGGATATTGTGGCTACTAAGATTGCACCTAAATCAACAATTCATAGGATCATCAAGAACTTCAAGGAAAGACGTTCAATTCTTGTTAAGAAGGCTTCAGGGCATCCAAAAAAGTCCAGCAAGCGCCAGGATCGTCTCCTAAAGAGGATTCAGCTGCGGGATTAGAGTGCCACCAGTGCAGAGCTTACTCAGGAATGGCAGCAGGCAGGTGTGAGCACATCTGCATGCACAGTGAGGCGAAGACTTTTGGAAGATGGGCTCGTGTCAAGAAGCCACTTCTCTCCAAAAAAAACATCAGGGACAGATTGATCTTCTGCAAAAATTATGGCAAATGGACTGCTGAGGACTGGGACAACGTCAAATTCTCAGATGAAGCCTCTTTCCAATTGTTTGGGGCATCTGGAAAAAGGCTTGTCCAGAGAAGAAAAGGTGAGCGCTACCATCAGTCCTGTGTCATGCCARCAGTAAAGCATCCTGAGACCATTCATGTGTGGGGTTGCTTCTCATCCAAGGGAGTGGGCTCACTCACAATTTTGCCCAAAAACACAGCCATGTGTTACAACCTGTTTGTTTGTTGTTGTTGTGTGTGTATATATGTATTCCATGTGTACAGGTCAGTCCATTCCTGATTCCAATCCAGGACATGCAACTCTCCCGTGTCTCTCCACCGGCTTGGGTGATTGTCTCCGCTTCGATGACGTCATCAATGATCGACAGTACTTAACCACTCCAGAAGCCAGTGCTGGGGTGGCTTTTGACTACTCAGCATATTTTTTGTCTGTTGTGTTCGCTGTTTCTGATAGTTGTAACTGTCTAACTTCGTGTAAGGTGTTAGTGTTTAATGTTTATATTTCTTTTTTCCCACTGGTTGTAGGGGTGTGGCTGCCATTTTGTTTTGTTGTGTGTGGGAGGGTTTGTTCTTCACTGTTTATGGATAGGGAGTTAGGGGAGCAAATTGTGTTTTATTTCTGTTTTCCTTTACAGGGAAGTTAGAGCTTTTCTTTTTTTCTAGAGTTTTTTCTGTTTGTTGTTTTGGCCTTGGCTCACCCTGAAGTTACACTGGTTACATTGTAAATATTGCTTCATTCAAATATAATTTACACTCTACTAGGTGTGCATCTTTCTTGAGTTCCTTAAGTTCCTCTCTTTCACCAGCTTACAATTACTCACCCTTAATATCGCTGTGCGGCCCACCCTTAGACTGGGTCGTAACACATGAATAAAGAATGGTACCAAAACACCCTCCAACAGCAACTTCCTCCAACAACCCAACAGCAGTTTGGTGAAGAACAATGCATTTTCCAGTACTATGGAGCACTGTGCCATAAGGCGAAAGTGATAACTAAGTAGCTCGGGGACCAAAATGTTGACATTTTGGATCCATGGCTTGGAAATTTTGGTCATTGAGAACTTGTGGTCAATCCTCAAGAGGTGGGTGGACAAACAAAAACCCACTAATTCTGACAAACTCCAAGAAGTGATTATGAAAGAATGGGTTGCTATCARTCAGGATTTGGCCCAGAAGTTGATTGAGAGCAGCCCAGTCGAATTGCAGAGGTCCTGAAAAAGAAGCACCAACACTGCAAATACTGACTCTTTGCATAAATGTCATGTAATTGTTGATAAAAGCCTTTGAAACGTACGAAGTGCTTGTAATTATATTTCAGTACATCACAGAAACAACTGAAACAAAGATCTAAAAGCAGTTTAGCAGCAAACTTTGTGAAAACTATACACCCTCACCTAAAGGATTATTAGGAAAATCTGTTCAATTTCTCATTAATGCAATTATCTAATCAACCAATCACATGGCAGTTGCTTCAGTGCATTTAGGGGTGTGGTCCTGGTCAAGACAATCTTCTGAATTCCAAACTGAATGTCAGAATGGGAAAGAAAAGTAATTTAAACAATTTTGAGCGTGGCATGGTTGTTGGTGCCAGACGGGCCGGTCTGAGTATTTCACAATCTGCTCAGTTACTGGCATTTTCAAGCACACCCATTTCTAGGGTTTACAAAGAATGGTGTGAAAAGAGAAAACATCCAGTATGCAGCAGTCCTGTGGGCGAAAATGCCTTGTTGATGCTAGAGGTCAGAGGAGAATGGGCCGACTGATTCAAGCTGATAGAAGAGCAACTTTGACTGAAATAACCACTCGTTACAACCGAGGTATACAGCAAAGCATTTGTGAAGCCACAACACGCACAACCTTGAGGCGGATGGGCTACAACAGCAGAAGACCCCACCGGGTACCACTCATCTCCACTACAAATACGAAAAAGAGGCTACAATTTGCATGAGCTCACCAAAATTGGACAGTTGAAGACTAGAAAAATGTTGCCTGGTCTGATGAGTCTCGATTTCTGTTGAGACATTCAAATGGTCGAGTCAGAATTTGGTGTAAACAGAATGAGAACATGGATCCATCATGCCTTGTCACCACTGTGCAGGCTGGTGGTGGTGGTGTAATGGTGTGGGGGATCATTTCTTGGCACACTTTAGACCCCTTAGTGCCAGTTGGGCATCGTTTAAATGCCACGGGCTACCTGAGCATTGTTTCTCACCATGTCCATCTTTTTATGACCACCATGTACCCATCCTCTGATGGCTACTTCCAGCAGGATAATGCACCGTGTCACAAAGTTCCAATCATTTCAAATTGGTTTCTTGAACATGACAATGAGTTCACTGTACTAAAATGGCCCCCACAGTCACCAGATCTCAACCCAATAGAGCATCTTTGGGATGTGGTGGAACGGGAGCTTCGTGCCCTGGATGTGCATCCCACAAATCTCCATCAACTGCAAGATGCTCTCCTATCAATATGGGCCAACGTTTCTAAAGAATGCTTTCAGCACCTTGTTGAATCAATGCCACGTAGAATTAAGGCAGTTCTGAAAGTGAAAGGGGGTCAAACAATGTATTAGTATGGCGTTCCTGATAATCCTTTAGGTGAGTGTATATATGCAGTATACACACATACAATACATCTTCAAAAGTGAAACTCAATTCTAGAGTAATTTTCTAGATTTTTGATGATTACAGCTAACAGCTCATGAAAATCAAAAATCCAATATCTAAAAAAAATTCAAGTTTGACTAAATAACACTTCTCACAGTATAAATACCATGTATCTTTCAGTCGAGTTCAGTACATGCGTGGGGAAGACTGCTGACTTGACAGTTGTGCAGAGCATGAACATCAACACCCTCCACAAGGTGGATAAGCCACAGAAGGTACTGTATTGAGGTATATTCATGGAAACTTGGCTGGAAGAGAAAAAAAAAGTGTGGTGGGAAAGATGCATAAGCAGGAGGAATGCCGCAGCCTAAAGAAGACTGTTAAACAAAGCAGATTCAAGAAGTGGGGAAAGCTTCACAGGAAGTGGAGTGAAACTGAAGGCTTTTCATGATACTGTATTCACACACATAATACTGCATAACGTCCTATTGAGGCTGGACCATGCTAGCATGATCATCTGTAGCAGGACATCAGCAAGGAAAAAAGAATTTTATTGAATAGCCCAAGGCTTAAATATACTGTAGACGAGGAGTTCTCGAAAGGGAAATGAGCAAAGATAATGCAGTAAATCTACACATGAGTTTCTCTGCTCCTCCATAAGTGTGTACAGTATGCAGGGGGCTGTGTGAGCTGATCTGCCGAGCTTGTTTTGGTGTCGGAGCCCTGCAGGTGTGAACGATTCAACAGAAACACTCACGCTTAGCAAAGAGAACGCAGCACAAACAACAGATTAACTGTGACACAATAGCCGAGAAAGTCATGCGGCTCAGATCCGATCCTGGGGAACGACAGAAATGAGCGTTAAAGGGAAGAACGTAATTAAAATATATGATGTTGGGATATTTTTCTTAATGTGACATCAGAGGCCATTAAGCATTATGGAATATTAACCCTCGGGGTCCTTTTTCATAACTTACAACTCAGCTACTGTACATACTGTAGAAGGTCAAATGTTGTACAGTATGTGTGGTATTTAGTTCGAGCAAAGAGTTAAGTACTCGTTCCTACACACTTTCAACAGTGTGAGCAAAAATAACTCTCCTTTTTTTATACCTGGATGAGAACAGAGTGGTTAATAAGGCTTTTTATGGTCTCTGTTATCACTCCCTGAGGGTGTGTGTGTGTGTATGTGTGTGTGTGTGTGAGAGAGAGAAAGAGAGAAGGGAAATGAATTACACAGCCAGTACAGAAGTGATGTGCTTTATTTTCAGTGTACATCTGTAATCTCAGTACTAATGTCAGCGACTGAAATTGAACTATCAGGGCCAAAATTTATAGATTAGCCTCATCTTGTCACATTCTTTCATTTAATGTTTTTTATTCCAACACGTCGTGTTTCCTCTCTGTTGTGTTCTAAACCGCTGCTCGTGCTGTCTCAAAGAGTCGAGTGATACACTAAGAGGAATGTGCTGTCTGCCCTCTTTGACATACATAACCTCACACGCTATCACGATTGCCTGGTGTCACTGGGTTTTATCGCGAGTATAAAATTGCCCAGCCAATTTTGCTAGGCTCTCGGCCACTGATGGCTCTGCCAGATCCTTTGATACTCCTCTGTGCTGAAACAATAAAACTTCAGAATATCTATCCAAGGGCCAGATTTCCAAAGGGAGCTAATTAATTCACATTTGGTTCTGAGGCAAATACGACCACATGTTGTATAACTATAGCATCAGTGACAAATCACTCCTCTCATCTTCTAGGCAAGGCAAGTTTAATTGTTTAATACATCAAAAAATAAAATAGAAAATGATAGCAATAAAACTTTTAAATGTGTGTTTTTTTTCAATAAAGATAAAAAAAACTGTTTGCAATGAAAGTTTTAAAACTTTAAAATTTGATTTAAAATATAAGTTAAAAATATAAGATAACATAAAAGTCAGTTTGGACATACTGTAGCACAATGCTCAATGCATTAATGCGAATTGCACAGCTAAATAGATGAGTTTTAAGTCTAGATTTAAACGTGACTAGTGTTTCAGCACATCTGATCTCAGGTGGCTTCTAATCTTCTAAGCCATCAGAGTTCCTAAAGTTCACATGCAAGGCTCATTTGTACGCATCGTCCATGCATTCGTACTGTCCATAGAATATTGATTCAATACTCATTATTTAACACTTGTCACGTTTGAAGTGGTTTCTGTGGAATTCTAATCTATCTGAACATCCTGAATGCTTCATTTGCTCATATTGTCATATCCATACATCACACAACTCAGTGCTTATTGTCGACAGTTAGGGTCTTTTAATGACTATCAATAATGTGGACTCAGTTAAAAAAGCCAGCTATGCATTATTAGTGATTTGTGCTTATGGCTTTGCATCAATAAGAATGCCCCATTTTGGATGACATTAGTGTAATCTGTAATTAATGTGTGCTTTCACTATAGAGGAGTGAGAGAGACAGCGTAAAGTTCGAAGTTAAAATATAGAAAAAGTGTCAGTTTACATTTTCTCTTTTAGCTTATTTAATTGAATTAGAAGGAACCATCTTTTCAGTGGTGACTGAAGGGTGCAGACATTGAGCTAAATGAAATATTTTAAATCGCTGATGCATATCATGGGCTAAAAGAAATTAACATGGCTGGTTGATAAATCAGATTAAGTACAGGCAAAGCTGCTTTGATGAATCAGTTGTATATTTTTCGGCTTCAGTAATTAGACTGTGAAACCCGCAGTTCAGTTTCTGCTAACGCAATCCAATTGTAAAAGTTTCTGCTTCAGTTATTACTCCCTAAAATGTATGGTAGATATTCTGCTTCAGTAATTGGAGGGTGAAACCCACAGTACAGTTTCTGCTCCCACTATCCAATTGTAAAAGTTTCTGCTTTAGTAACTACACTTATAATGAAGGGTATACTGTACATTCTGCCCCCATAATCTTAGTGTAAAAGTCTCTGCTTCATTAAGCACACGGTAAACCCTACAGCACAATAAAGTTACTGCCCCCACAATATAAATGTAAGGTTTCTGCTCTCACACTTCAAACATTAAAGTATGAAAAAGTGTAAAAAATGTAACAAATAAATATGTTCCAATAATGTAGGTCTAATAATAAATTATGAGGCTTCAATACAATTAATTACTGTAGGTGGCATGAAAGCTACTGTAAAGTCATAATTCCACAGTGGACACCATATGAGTTTTTGCTTTTTAGAATTTTGGAGTGAATTTTTTTGTACCAATAAATCCCATTTTAAAAGTTTTATAAAATTTATTTTAAACTGTATTTTATTTTGGAGGGTTTTTTTCCTCCCATATTTCCAGTGGAAATGTTTCTCAGGCTGTAATTCCAGTAAAAAAAAAAAAGAAATATAT
>QMIH01000417.1:108699-124626 GCA_003987875.1 Clarias batrachus | reverse complement strand
TATATATAAGTTTCTGCTCCATGTAGACACTTTCTGCCTGTATTATCCTGGTGTTTTAGGATATGTATGAAAGCTTGTGTTCCCATAATTCCAGTGTTTCTATTTATAGAATGAAGTTAATGATAGAATGTAACATTTTTCGCTCTTGTAATTCTTTCATAAATGTATAATTTCCAATAGACAGTATTTAGTGTGAGGGAGGCACGCAGGTGTAGGGGTTAGCACTGTTAGGCTCGATTCCCGTCTCTGTGTGCATGGAGTTTGCATGTTCTCCCCGTGCTTGGTGGGTTTCCTCCGGGTACTCCGGTTTCCTCCCACAGTCCAAAGATTGGCGTTCCCAAATTGCCCGTAGTGGGTGAGTGAGTGAGTGTATGTGTGTGTGTGTGTCTGTGTGCCCTGCGATGGATTGGCACCCTGTCCAGGGTGTACCCTGCCATGTGCCCCAAGTCTCCTGGGATAGGCTCCAGGCCCCCGTGACCCTGAATACAGGATTAAGCGGTATAGATGATGAGTAAGTGAGTATTTAGTGTGGAGGTTATGGTTGAGTTTCTGCTCCAATACTTCTCAGCTAAAGGCCAAAAATAAGCTTTTACTGAATTTTCATGTTTAATAATGGTATAAAACAGTGGTATATTAATTCTAGTGTGGATGTTTATGCTCCTATGATTGCAGTGTACATTTTCTATTCCTGTAATTCCAGCAGTGAGTTACAGTGTGGAGGATATTGTTGATTTCCTGCTCAAACTAAATTATAATGTAGACAGAGAGATTCAGCTCCAAGTGTAAGGCTGTATATTTCTACCTCTATGATTTTTCTTTCTATTATGAAGACTATATACAGTACAGTAAGAGTTTCCGTTCTAATGCTTACTGTACATTAAGATATGAATCCATTAAATCCCAGTCTGGAGCCTATACTGGACTGGGAGGTTCTGCTTCTGTAATTCTAATACAAAGCTCATGCAACATACTAAACATAGTAAAAACATGAAACTGAGTAAACATACTCTGAACAAATGTATATATTAAACTGTTTTATTCAGACACCATTTGCTGTGTGTTTTAGAATGCTTGAACTTCTATATACAAGGTTGAGTCGAATAAATCTGCTTACTGGCTGTAGAATTTTAATCAACTTTTAGCAAAGACAAAGTAATAATGTTTTAAGTAATCTCATCGCTTTACAATACTCTTTGTCCATCTTTGTCCACGCGTTAATGCACCGCTGTCTTCACTTCTTCATCAGAAGTGAAATCTTTTTGTTCGTGTATTGCTGCTGTTCGGGGACCAAACAGGTGAAAGTCTGAGTCTGATAGAGAGAGAGATCAGAACTATAGGGAGGATGCTTTAACACCTCAAAATGAAGGATTCGTAGACCGTCGACAGTTTTCCTGATAACGTTTCAATACTTGAGAATCCTAGAAAACTGATGGTTGCAAATGAACTGATATTAATGTATTTTGTGCTTACTGTATATGATAACCCATGAATTTTACCTCCATATGATGAAATGTCAATTATGAACAATTTGGCTCCTTAAGGGAATCATTAAAAGCCAACTTGCATATTGAAGCACAACACACAGTATCATTCTGATGATTAATCAGTATTGTGTATTTGTGTTTCTCTAATTCTCTTCAATCATAAACACGGAGAATTGCATCAGAATCTGTGTTGTTTGGTACAGCATAAATGTTTAGAGCCAGTTTGAGCGAGAATGTGAAGATGTGTGTGTGTGTGTGTGTGTGTGGGCTTTCTCTCTCTTTCTCTCTGTGAAGCTGAGGCATTGTGCGGGTTTGACTGCACTGCAGCTTTTGATGATGATGTGTGTAGCGCAGTGTACCGTAGAGATGAATCTCAGGATAAACAGACAACCGTCTTCCTGTAATAAATGTTAAGTTTAACGGCAGCAGTGCAGTATAAAATAACACCTTGCTGGTTTAACTCTCTTTTTTTTAACATTTAAAGGGACAGAAATGGATTTTTAAAAAATCACAGTGAAACACTAGTGGGTGTGCTGTCATAGGAAAATCATCAGTGATGGGGTGGTGTTGAGTTCAGATTTTAGAGGCACCGCTGGCACTTTATTTGATCAGCGTACTGGGGATGCGTTATTACACCGGCTATTTTTAGATCCTTGCAGAAATGCTATTTGTGTAGGCTTATAGTTGAACCTTCTTAGACCCTTTCAGTGTGTAAAAACAGGATTCAAAGCTGTGCCAGGAGGCACACATAAACACACGCACGCACACAGCTGCCATATCAAAAACCATGAATATTTTATCATCTGGCAGTCTTCAGAGGTGACAGCTGCCTGTCACATTCCACCTTTCTCTCGGTCTCTCTTAGACTGTCTCACTTTCTCTCTCTCTCTCTCTCTCTCTCTCTCACACACACACAAACACACTCACTTCTTACTCTTTCTATCTCTCTCACACATACTCTCTCTCTCTCACACACACACACACACATACACACACAAGCACTGGTGCCAACTTTCCCATAAAACACTGCAATATCAAATGTGGGCAAAGACAAAGAAATAAGTAACAGAAGATAAAGAAGACAGACAGAGGAAGGTAATGAGAGAAAGAAAATACAAAAAAATGAATAGAAAGAAAGAAAAAACGTAGGTGAAATTAATGGGAAAAAATAAAGAAATTAAATGAAATAAAAAGAAAGTTAAATGAAATGAGAAGAGAAAGAAAAAAGGGTAGGAAAAGGAAAGAAAAAAAACAAGTAAAAAAAAAGCTAAAGAAAGGAAGGAAAGAAAAGAATAGGAGAGAAAGGGAAATTAAAAAAAATAATCTGGGAAAGAAAGAAAAGGAAATGAAAGAAAAGAAAGTTGGAAAATGAAGGAAATAAATGAAAGAAAGAAAGAAAGTCAGTATATAATAGAAATATAGAATAAATAAATATGTATGGCAAGAATGGAAATGAGGAGGAGGACGAGAAGAAGAAAAAAATGAATGAAATAAAGAAAGAAAAGGAACAAATGAAAAAGCAGAAAACCAAAGAACAAGGAAAGGAAACAAAGAAAAGAAAGAAAGAACTAAAGGAAGATGATACTGAAGAAGGGATAGATAAAAAAAAGGAAAAAGTAAGGGAACTAATGAGATGCGGAGAAAAAGACAATGAAAAAAGAAAGAAAAAAAAAGAAATAACGAAATAGGAAGACCGAAAAAGAGTAAAAGAAACAAAAATACAAGGAATAAAAAGATCTGGTGAAAAAAAAGGTATAGCGTGCATATACGGTGTGTGTGTGTGTGTGTGAGAAAGAGGGAGAACAGGCTGATCTTGCGTCTGACTGTACACGCACTGTGTGAACGATGAGACAGCAGCTGAGGGACGCAGTGAATTACTCAGCCCAATGCATGCTGTTACTGCTCCCATCACACCCTCTCTCTCTCTCTCTCTCTCTCTCTCTCTCTCTCTCTCGCTGGCCCTTCAGGATGGTTTTCCACATCATTACTAATTAAAAATTGTCACGGCAAGGCGCTGACATGTACAGCCCCTGGAAATCAGTTGAGCGAACAGGAAATTGACAAACCCTGGAGAGATGACATTTTTTTATTTTCTGATAGCGGCTACTTTAGCTTCGTGGCAACCGTTATCGAGGTGACCTGTGAAATCATGCGCCAGCAAGAAGAAAAAGACCTGGATACAAGAAGAATGGACGAAGTAGGGCTCAGTTATAAAATGCTGGAGCTGCTGCTTCTTCCTCGTTCTTTTCTTACTGTGAGCCATCTTGTTAGCAATGTTTTAAGCTGTGACTTCCTTTCACGCATCCCCAAGTCTAAAACAAACCACTACGCGATCAGACGTGTGAGAGGAATTCAGGGTTGTAGCAATTACTGCGCCTCAGTGTGTTGTGATGAATCCTACAGTCCGGTATTGCTCTGCAGCATCGCCACAGGCGTGTAAATAATGAGCTGTTGTCTTACAAGCAAGCAGGCAGGCGTTGCTATGTGCGAAAATTGGAGGGGAAACTTGATGACCGTCCAATCCTTAATGCTATCGTTTATCTTCTCAGACGTGCTCGTTAGCTTAGCATGGAGCTGGGAAACATTGGCTTATAAGAGCTCGAGTAAACTAGCCTGCATCATTTCCTGTTGTGTTACAAAATGGTGGAATGTGAGGGTTGGAAATGTTTTAGAGAATCTGTGGCATGGCTCTGAGCAGATGAATTGCATAGTCCTTCTTTGCCATGAAAATTAAATTAATCCCGAAAAAAAAAAAAAACCTTCCACTGCATTTCATTGCTGTCATTAAAGGACCTGCTGAGATCATTTCAGTAATCGTCTTGTTAACTCAGGTGAGAATGTTGACGAGCACAAGGCTGGAGATCTTTATGTCAGGCTGATTGGGTTAGAATGAGGGCTTGACATGTTAAAAGGAGGGTGATGCTTGAAATCATTGTTCTTTCATTGTTAACCATGGTGACCTGCAAAGAAACGCGTGCAGCCATCATTGTGTTGCATAAAAATGGCTTCACAGGCAAAGATATTGTGGCTACTAAGATTGTACCTAAATCAACAATTTATAGGATCATCAAGAACTTCAAGGAAAGAGGTTCAATTCTTGTTAAGAAGGCTTCAGGGCCTTCTTTTGGAAGATGTCCTGGTGTCAAGAAGGGCAGCAAAGAAGCCACTTCTCTGCAAAAAAAACATCAGGGACAGATTGATCTTTTGCAAAACGTATGGCGAATGGACTGCTGAGGACTGGGGCAAAGTCATATTCTCGGATGAAGCCTCTTTCCGATTGTTTGGGGCATCTGGAAAAAGGTTTGTCTGGAGAAGAGAAGGTGAGCGCTACCATCAGTCCTGTGTCATGCCAACAGTAAAGCATCCTGAGACCATTCATGTGTGGGGTTCCTTCTCATCCAAGGGAGTGGGCTCACTCACAATTTTGCCCAAAAACACAACCATGAATAAAGAATGGTACCAAAACACCCTCCAACAGCAACTTCTTCCAACAATCAAACAACAGTTTGGTGAAGAACAATGCATTTTCCAGCACGATGGAGCACCATGCCATAGGGCAAAAGTGATCACTAAGTGGCTCGGGGACCAAAACGTTGACATTTTGGATCCATGGCTTGGAAATTTTAGTCATTGACAACTTGTGGTCAATCCTCACAGGTGGACAAACAAAAACCCACTAATCCTGACAAACTCCAAGAAGTGATTATGAAAGAATGGGTTGCTATCAGTCAGGATTTGGCCCAGAAGTTGATTGAGAGCAGCCCAGTCGAATTGCAGAGGTCCTGAAAAAGAAGCGCCGACACTGCAAATACTGACTCTTTGCATAAATGTCATGTAATTGTCGATAAAAGCCTTTGAAACGTATGAAGTGCTTGTAATTATATTTCAGTACATCACAGAAACAACTGAAACAAAGATCTAAAAGCAGTTTAGCAGCAAACTTTATGAAAACTAATATTTGTGTCATTCTCAAAACTTTTGGCCACCACTGTACACTATATGGACAAAAGTTATTGACACAACCTGTTAATTATTTAATTCAGTTGGTTTAATCAGGTCCCTTATCCTCAGTGAAGGGCAATCTTAATGCTTCAGCATACTAAGACATCTTGGACAATGCTATGCTTCTGATTTTATGTCAACAATTTGGCTTTTTTACTACCTTTATTTCTCTATATAATCCCGTGCTACACTAATGCACTTATCCCGGCTTTTCACTAGTGCTTGGATACAATGATCAGAGCCATGATCGGACTGCCGGCGTCACGTCTGGAACACTGGCCTCCAAGAAGTTCCTTTAATGGCCCAAAAATGTAGAAATGACTTGGAATGAGGTCAGGACTATACAGGGGGTGCGACAATAACTCCCAACTGATTCCTTCTGATTTCACTTTCCACTTTCCGTGCAAGTTGCATAGATTAATGATTGCATGTACAGTTCCCAAAGACCTTTTTCTGTCTTCCTCTTTTTGATTTTTAGAGATCAGATGTTTCACACATTAAACGTTCACAGAAACTATGGCAGATTGTCATTTACAGATGTACCATTTGCTGCAGCTAAGAGTCTCATCACCGTACTGGACTTGAAGTCCTCTGTAAATGTCAATTATTATTTTTATTTTTTTTACACCTTCACTCATGAGAAATCTTATCACAAGTTTCTGGTTGGACTTGAATGGCCCTTGTATATTACATTACGTCAAGCAAACTTGATCAAATTTACCAGGAATGATTAATGGCACCACATGCGTTCATGACGGACTTAAAACGTCAAGAGCAGCGACTAGAAATGCGTAAAGCCTCCAAATGTTGTTTTTCATCCACTCAGCTGTAACTAGGACACAGCCGTAAACAGCAGGCTTTCTGAAATATCTTTTTGTCCCACTGAGATAATTGCACTGTGCCAAGAGCTTTAAAACCCAGCGCTCTCGGTTTGGGCAAAAATTAATTCGGGCAATTAACTGCCGCGGCTGAGATGACAAAGAAATCTGAAGCTGAATTAACTCGAGAGACGTGCGGGGAAAACGTGGCCTCCCTGCCGGCTGTTCAGCATGACAAGAGCACCAAGAAAGGGATAAAAAGCGAAGCGATTCATTTCAGTGCAAGATAATTTCATCCTTTTCTTTACATGCTGAGGTATTCATTGGGCGGCTGTTGCTAATTGAGGAGCTTTGCAGCTATATAAGTACACGGAACACAAGAGAAGATTGTCTTTGACGTGATGAATGTGATTATTCATGTCTGAGGAGAATGCTGGGGAAAATGAACGCGCGCTAACAGGATGATGATTTGTTTGTTTTTGAGCGATTGGGAGAGATTTGCGAGTGTAGCGTAGACGTTAATGAATATTTGCGGTGTGGTTAATCGTGTGGCGTTCTGGGAAAAACACCAGTCAGATATCGCTGTGGCTGGATTCTGAGTGAAGAAACAGGTTTTGGGCAAACCTTTGATATCTTCGATTATAGACAATAAAAAAGTATTGTAAATGTTTTCATTTAGACTACCGATCTTTGGTCTAGATTTTCATTTTACCAATGAAACAGGAGACATTTTCTTTTCTGTCTTCCTAAACCCTGACAGCACCCATTCAACTTTCAGGCATGGTCAAGCTTTGGGTGGTAAGCATGTCTTTTAAAGCTCAGAGGTCACCAATAGATGGATTACACGTTCATAACACCATTTTCCTGCTGTGCTGCATTTCCGACTAGAAACGTACCTTAGGGTTAGAAGTGTGTTTGAGTAATGCAGACGTTTCCCCTTACTGTCACTTCCATTTGTAATCCTATGGCACACCAGCACAAGCTAGCATGGCTAGCGAAGCATGGCTGAACCGATTCAAAAGCTCTGCTTTATTAGGAGAAAACATGTATCAGGAAGAAAAACGATGCGACGGCTGTTTCCGGGAAAACCAAAATGGGTTAATATTGGCACTGGCTGAGCCGGCTGAGCTTTTCCGCTGAGTGTGGCATTTTGAGGGAGATAAAATTCTGTCTCATGAACCAGGTGGAGGAAATGAAGAGGCTGAAATATAGCCTTCAGCTATGGAGTGGTTGTGTGGTACAACTGAGCTAGAATTCACTTACTATTGAATAAAAAATAGAAAGGTTTTATGAACACTCGTGCAAATGAAAGGTTTCTTCTTCAGACAAGAAACCAAGTAAAACCCCTCAACCATTCAAATAAGTCTTGAGGAATCCCCCTGTCTTCACAAGGATCCTGTTTAACAATCCCGCTCTCAGCTCCCAGCTCTCATTACTTTGTAGATTCACTGCGGCATTGTTTCGACAACCTTGTGTAATATCAAAACATTTATTTGAAGTATGCGCTCAATTGCCTTCACATGCATATGTACTTGAGTTCATAATTCATAGTGATGAAAAAGATGGTCCACCCTTTTCAGCTATAATAGCTTCAACTCTTCTGGAAAGGCTTTCCACAAGGTTTAGGAGTGTGTTCATGGTGATTTTTAACCATTCTTCCTGAAGCGCATTTGTGAGGTCAGACAATGAAGTTGAACAGGAAGGCCTGAAGGCTCACAGTCTCCGCTCTAATTAATCCCACAGGTGTTCTATCAGGTTGAGGTCAGGACTCTCTGCAGGCCAATCAAGACAGTCCATGTCTTTTTGAACTTTGCTTTGGTTGTTTTTCAGAAGTTAGGCTCGGCTCCCTATTTACATTGAAACGAACTCTTAACACTTCAGCATACCAGCCAACCTTGTGGAAACAGTTTGGGTATGGCCTCTTCCTCCAACATTACTGCGTACCAGTGCACAACGCAAGGTCCATAAGGAGAGTTGAAGCTGTTATAGGTGCAAAAAGAGAGCCAACATCATATGGATTAAGAATGGGATGTTATGCAAGTCCATATGCATGTGAAGGCAGTTGAGCAAATACTTTTGGCAATATATTATAGGAGAGTTAAGGTTAGTATTCTGGTGGTCAATTCATGTGTAAAAATGATCCCTCATGCTCCCAGAATCAATATTTTACACTTTCAGAATCTGAATCTGAATCTGTCAGGGATAACCCCTAGAGGGCGCCAAAGTCAGTTTCGTATTAACTTCATTTCCCATGTTGCAACTCGGTCAGGTGACATGGGTGCTCACCTGAACCGAGTTGGTCATTAGTTTTATTATAAATAGTTTGGTTTCTTTGAGTTTCTTGTCTTGCATCTGTTGATTTAACCTCGTTAATGTCTGTAAAGTTTAGTTTGTGTCTCCCGTTTCCTCTATATGTGTCTTAGTTTCATTTACTTATTAAGTATATTTGTTTATTTGATTTCCCTGGTTTTGGTTATAATAAAACATCGTTTCCTTTAAAACCTGGATTCTCTGCATTTATGCCTCGCACCCCGAAACATGACAGAATCTTGCCCCTGCGGTCCATACATGTGATAATCTGGTTATTCAATACAATCGGGTCGTCATCTGACTTAATTTTATTGCTAGATTATGTTGCTGAGCCTAGTCCTGAGCAAATGAAGCAAACCCGGATCATAACACTGCCTCCAGAGGCTTGTCAGTGGAACTATACATGTTGGGTGCATTGTTTCATGTCCTTTGCAAAGTTGATGGTTTGGCACAGTTCTTCCAGGTTTTAATAACGTGATGGAAATTTTTAAAACACAATTCAAGTAACTTTCCTTAGTTTTTCCTTAGTTGTTTGCTTTTGCTTGATTTGTTTGACCCGTTCCCTAATCACCGCATTAGTTGAGGTTAACAGAATTATTATCAGCTGAATATAAATTTACAGTGAATCATCAGAGCTTATATGAATTTTCTTTATTCTAATTCTATTGCATAATTTATTTCTTATTGATAATCTTGCTTTTAACGTCACAAGCGGTCGTATAAGGATTTCACTCCATATTATACTGTGTATGACTGTGTATGTGACAAATAAAATTAGAAAATTCTGGAATTGCTTGAATACAACAGTTCTTGTCTAAACACCTATATATATGATTTGATTTTATCCAGCACAATAAAATAAGGTGCATCGCATCAAAACATTCAGTAGCATCTGTTCAAATGTTTCCAAGCATGTTAGACTGTAATGTTCCCAAAATGGTATTTTTTTTCCCAAAAAACGGCGGTATCATAAGTCAAGTCAAGTCAATTTTATTCATATAGCGCTTTTAACAATTGACATTGTCGCAAAGCAGCTTTACACTATAAAAAGAAGTAAGTTTGTATGCAATGTGTATGAATCAAAATGATAAGATTGTCCCTGATGAGCAAGCCGAGGGCGACGGTGGCAAGGAAAAACTCCCTGAGATGGTAATAGGAAGAAACCTTGAGAGGAACCAAACTCAACAGGGAACCCATCCTCATCTGAGTGATAACGGATAGCAGGGATTTATCAGCATAATAATGTGTACTGGAAGTTCAGTGTAACAGGAGACGTGTTAAAATTTTAATTAAAAGGAGTCCAGTTTGTTCCTGGAGGCTCAGGTAGACTGTAGGAGATTCCAGTCCTGAGCTATCGAGAAACTGAAGTCACAGGTCCCCAGAGCATCAATCGATGATAGGACAGTCTTAATGGAAACCATCCCCAGCCACCACACGAATCCAGGCAGACCACACGGGGCATCCATGCAATGAGATCTCCAACCAGAAGCAGGACTCCAGGACGGGTTAGATGGGTCCAGAGGGCAGAGGGGTCATAATAGTTTCCTTCTAAATAATACACTCTTAGAAACACTTAATAAATTATCATAAACAGTCCCAAGGAGAACCAATCTTTTTAAGGCTAATTGAAATTGAAATAATCCATTGAACCGTTTGATTGTATGATTCTCAGAGTGTAGATCCCACAGTAGCCACCTAAACCTTCTGGAAGATTTCCCAACATTTTGTAAAAGGCAGTGTTGCAGCAATGCTTAGGAATGTTGATAAAAATGTTCTCAGCATGCAAAGGCTTATATTTATATACTCGATATACAGTTATACCTTGGATTGAAAGAATAATTAGTTCCGGAAGCGTGCTTGTATATCAAAGCACTTGTATATGAAAGTGAATTTCCCCCATGAGAAATAATAGAAACTCTGATGCAAACAAAGCGCATGCGTACTACTTGTATTTCAAGACCTCGCTTGTTTATCAAGTTAAATCTTATTTAAAATGTTTTGCTCGTCTTGCAAAACACTCACGGACCCAGTTACTCGCAATCCAAGGTTCCGCTGTATTGTCTTTTTAGGTTTATAATGTTTATGTTCAAAAATTACCATAATGTTGTCGACTAGTCTTTAATCAGCAGCTGATTTAAAGGTCATGTGTTTTGCTCCTTATTAGTCATCCTTTAGGGCCCCCTTGGTGATCATATACCAGCTACACAATTGTATTTATCATGATATAAGCAGGTAATCATAAATAGCACCAGAACAAACTCATCATTAACTTCCCACTGCTTGGTCGTCTACTGGGACAGGGGCAGGCAGAGGAGAAAGAACAGAGCTTCGTGATGCCTGCAAGGCACCATCGTCCATCTTCCAACTGGCTAAAGAACTCCTGCTGAAACTCCTCATGCACAAAAAGTGCTTTCAACGCATTTAATAAGCATGTGGGCCACGCTTTTTATAAGGAGAAGAATTTTAGAGGAAAGTTTAAAGCTATACAGTATTTTTTACAGGCAAAATAGACGCTGATGAGGCTGTGCTTGTGCAAAAGGTCTTAAAGGGAGCACTATGATTAAAGGGTAAGTCACAAAGGCATAAAGTATGAATGACCAAAATGAGTCACTTGCTACAACCAATTTCTCTCGCTGTGAGAATTCACCTTAAACCTTTCAGGATTTCTAATCCACTTTGTGGGCTTCATGACCTTCCAGAGGAATTTAATTTTCTCTCGAGCTCTCTATATTGTAATAAATATGTTATAAAGCAGCCAGTGCTGTACCACTGAGAGTATGGCTCCTATACCGTGTCGTGCCATGGACATAAAGAACTTAAGCATTGCTATTGCTATGACAGGAAATTGATAATAAATAAATAAACAAAATTTTAAAAAATCAAACAGCTGTACCTAATGTCTACATCATTTATCAAATTACACCAAATTATTCCTGAATGTTTGGAAAATGTCCCGAGTGTACAGGAGCTGTAGGCATAATTGCATTATGCCCATCAGTTAACACAGCTTTTCTAGCAAACTCTAGTATAAACAATAGTTGAATAATTTCGCCCTGGGACAGTACAATAATTTTCTGTTGAATATAATCAACCAGATAAGAGGAGATATTTTATTTGGAAGTTTTCTTCCACCACAATTAACTAGCCAGGGTCATTATCGATAGACTCTTGGCAGTTCATACCCAAACACTCTGTTTTTGAAACTTTACAAGCTGGTCAGGAAAATGCCTGGTTGTTTTTGGCTGTTATAACAAGTGGTAACAGCACATATATGGTACAAGACAGGAATATATAGGGTTAGCATATTCCAGGAATATGCGGTTAGCATTTGATTGTATCCAGCACAATAAAATAAGATGCGTGGCATCAAAACATTCAGTAGCATCTGTTACTGTAATGTCCTCAAAATTGCATTTCATGATCGTTTCCTTCTAAATAATTCACGCTTAGAAACACTTAATAAAAGATTTTTTTAAGGCTAATAAATTGAAATAAGAAGTGCATTTGTCGTAGTGCAATATAATTTGCCTACGGTATGTAAGAGTACACAATGAAGGCGTTCAGTGATTGAGTGCAATGATTGAGATGAATGCAATAATGGAACGTGTCGTATACTATGCTTATGATATTGTGGTTTAAGAAAGTTATGTACGTCTGCAAATTGTTATGGAGAGTAGAATGAGGGAGGTTATTTTACACAATAAGTGCAACAGTTATGAATAGTGCAATCCTGAATGTTTACAGTCAGTGCCGGCCTGTGGGATTCTGAGGCCCTGGGCAAGATCATGAACACTGGGCCCACTGGTGTAAATAATATTGTAATGCTTAAAACAAATAAACAAATAAAATCAAATATAAATGAATAGTACAAGTACTAATACTATAGTATAGTATACTATAGTGTGTATTACTGTATGTATAGCAGAACATAACTTTAGTTTAAGCCTGCTATTCTTCCTCTGCTTTTCTCCGCTTTCTTGTTTCGGCTCCAGAAAGATACCGTTTGGTTGGAATGCGATTTCAAATTAAAATAGTATCAGTGTGCATCGCATAGATTAAAATTTATACCGTGTAAGTAAAATTGGCAATGAGACAGACGACATTGTGGGAGGCAATACACAAATCAGTTACAGTTAAATCCATATTTTTTATTTTATTTTTTGACAGCACCTTTTCTGTCATGCAATAAGCAATGAAACATATTAAATGGTAAGGGTAGGTCTTAAATGCGACATTTTTAGGACATTTTTGACTTTCTATTAAACGTGAGAAATTTGAAGAGATGTTGTGGAATCTACGTGCACGAATACTATGATCATTACGGCACTCCAGTTCTCCCAGAATATCTCAGGCGGTGTTATGCAAATTACTATGTGGTGCTTCTGTGTATGTTTCAAACCTTTTATTTATACAGTTTTTTTTTTGTATTTATTATTGTTTTCAGCAATTATACAGAGCTATTCTTTTTATTCAATATGGTTGGTAAATTTTTTTTTACTCACCGTTGTTGTGAATTGTATCATGATTAATGGGTCCATGTGTTGCGAGAACAATGACATGTGTATATATTGACTTTCTATTGTGGTGAGAAGGAAATGCTTTTAATATGTGAGCGGGGGATTGTCGTAAGGCGGGGCCCTAGGCGACTGCCTGGATTGCCTGTTGGATGGGACGGCACTGTGATGGGAAGTTTGAATCATTTTAGTGACTCAGTTCTCTGAATTTCGTCATCATCAAAATGAACGAATCTTTTTTTGAGTCATTTTGTTCATTTCCTTCTTTTGATCAGAAATAAAATAAAATGTTACATTTTCAATAAACAGACCCCCAACATGTATAAATCTACATACATAAATTTCGGCTATAGTTCCAGTAATGAAAATATTACAATGCAGCTAAGGACATATTATGATTAACAGAATGATCAGCTCACCTCTCATATCTCCTAGTCCGAGTCGTCTGTTCTTTTGAATCTATTGCGTAACGTCTATGGGAGTCACGTGACAAAAGAACAAAGGACTCGGACCAGAAGACGGAGGTTTTGCGATGTTTTGCGTATGTGCGCCCAGTAGAAAACAAACGAATCATTCTCCGAGACTACTCGTTCTTCTGAGTCACATTAATGGTTTGTTTAAAAAGAACGAATCGTTCATGAACGACCCATCACTAATGTACGGTAGTGAGTTATGGGTACAACAGTGAGCAATTATGGGTAATGCAATTCTATTTACAGTGTCTGTAAGTTATAAGCAGTGCTTCTACGTATAAGTAGGGTTAGACAGAGTAATAGTATTCAGTTCAGTGTGCATGTGTGAGCTGTTTGTCTTGCTCCAGAAGACAGAAGGGCGAAGAGCTGTGGGCATGTTTCAAATATTTCTTTTTAGTTTGAAATGAGATATAGACTGTTTTCACTCAGGGTTCACAGGATTGGTTTGGAAACATCTTCCTATTCCTTTGCCCATAGGTCCTCCTCCTCCAGGACCAGGTTTGGATTGGGATTTAAAGAACACTAATTAGATCAGTAATTAAACCTCAGGCGGGACAACCACCAGCTCAAAACAGATCTCAGGATGCTAATTGTCTGCTCTTTAACAGGCCTCTGTGGAGTTTTAGCAGTTATGTTGTTTTTAACACATCCTCTGGGAGCAGTTTAGGTATCGGTATCAGTGCAGTGCAGAAAGCTGATGAAGTGCGATTGCTGATTCACAGAGGTTTTACTGTCGGCTTGTCAGGGCTCCTCCGTGCTGTCTGTTATCCTGGTGCACACTTTGTAGTTTAAAACTTGATCTCATCCTGTAAGGCCGTGTACTGTTTGTACTGCGTGTAATCTGTACGAGGTCTCAGTGTGTCGCATTATGGTCCAAAAGGAATGATATTTCAAAATGCAGAAAGTGGCCACATGGCCAGACCAAACCGTGACAGTATTTAACATTTTTAAGTATTTTTAAATTCTGGCTTTTTATGATGTCATCAATTTCTGTGGACGTTGCAATGATTTTCTCACATCTAACTCCAATAATATTATGATGTAAGCAAACTCTCTCAAACACACACACACACACACACACACACACACACGCACACACACATGCACACCCACACACACACACACGCACATGCACACACATGCACACACACACACATGCACGTACACACACACACACGTACACACACACATGCGCACACACACACATGCACACACACACACATGCGCACACACACACATGCGCACACACACACACACACACACACATTAATACTATTAATAATAATAAAGCAAATATATATTAGGCTTAAAGCAAAAACAAACAAAAAAACAAGGTTTAGAGGAAGAAAACAAGCCTGGCGCTCAGCGTTATAGTAAAACACATTATAGTAATCTGCAGTTTTCATCAGCATGTACTGTATGCAACAGCAACCATGCAAAGCGCATTGATCTGGAAGTAATGCCGTGCAAAAATAATTGCTTCCACTCAAACGCCATTTTCTCTCATTGCCATCAGCAAAGTGCTGACTTTAGATTCTGTCAAGATCAGAAAGCATTCACTTTTCCCGGGACTTCAGTATGCCCAAAGGGGACTATTATGCGAAATTAACTTTTTAGTCATTTTTAAACATTCAGACAGGTCTCCCGTCTGCGTGTGCAAAAAACAGAGAAAATGTGTTTATATTGGCTGACTGGCTTTTCCTCTCAATGTGACCTCATATAAGAAGAGCCCCTCAACGCTGCTGTACTCTGACACAGACTTGGCTCAGCAGCATTACAAAAAAAATAAATAAATACCTCCAGGCGCCGACACAAGTGTCAGGGCATCCAGTAGCTCCATCTGTGTGTCTTTCTTCTGGACTCAATTGATTTGTTTTTACTTTCTTTCATCATATCTATTCAAGTTATTAAACATCTATTCTCTGGATTATGGAACCCATTTGAGTGCAGTCCAGCTGTAATCTTCTCATTTATTCAAGAGAAGAACTTCTGGCTCTTGGACAAAAGAGACATGCTGCTACTACACTCCTGGAGGAATTACTGTAAGGCACAGGAAACGGGCCTGCATAGCTGGCACCGAGCTAAAGGCTAAGTTAAAAGCTTTATTTTATTTCATTTCCTTTTGGGATAATATGCAATCCATCCGGCTACTGAAACTGAGAATAAAAAAATAAATAAATTAAAAAAAAAATAAATAAATAAATAAATAAAAATAAATAATTCGTAGCCGAACGACTAAATAAACACTCTTAATTACTGTAAGGCACAGGAAACGGGCCTGCATAGCTGGCACCGAGCTAAAGGCTAAGTTAAAAGCTTTATTTTA
>QMIH01000417.1:73906-108615 GCA_003987875.1 Clarias batrachus | reverse complement strand
AAAAAAGAATAAAAAAAGAATAAAAAAAGAATAAAAAAAGAATAAAAAAATAATAAATAAAAAATTAATTAATTAATTAATTATAAATAAATTATTTAAATAAATAAATAATTAAATTTAATCAAGCTAAAGCAACATTCTCGTACAATTTGCAGACATCATTGAATTAGAGCTCATTAAAATCAAGAGGCAACACTATTCTGCACATTCCTGGCTTTATAACGCGGCTATGACACCTTCCTCAATCTCTCAACCCAATGTCTCTGCGCTGGCTTGTTTTTACTTTCCACCAAGTAACCCTGTGACTCAGTGACAATCATACATGGGAAGCGGTGCGAGATGATAAATTAATTAATGTCTGCTTTCACACAGTGCAAAACAATGCACTCTATCAGTGTAAAAGTCAGAGCGTTTGGCAAAAATAGAGCAAAAAGAAGAAGCTAAGTGAGAGAAAAACAGAAAAACAATATAGACAGGAACGCTGTTTAGCTTTTCATTTTCTGCTGACTCAGGTGCAAGGCGGATGGATAAATAAGAAAAGGAGAATGAAATAACGGTATCGACGTGACGTGGAATTATCCAGCCGGAGACAGTGTGCGAGAGGAAACTGTCACTTTTGATGAAGCAAAAGAGGCAGAAGTCTGAATTCTTCTCATTTCTTCGCGAGGCGTAGATAGAGACGGGGCGCGGGAACGAACTGGAGATGAGGAGAAGATTCAGAAGGAAAGACGCCGGGAGGGAGTTAAAGGTTATTTTGAGCGACAGATAAAGAAAATGGGAGAAATGCTTTGGTGGTCTTTTTCCTCTCTCTGCAAAATAAAAAAAGAGAATAGATTGAAGAACAGATTTATGGATTTTTTATAATGTATTTATTTATTTATTTTTGTTTGTTTTGTTTTTGTTTCATTCTGCCGGATCTCAATTCTTTAAGAAAAAAAAAAATGTCACATTCAAATCAAGATTTGTATTCGTTTAAAACCCATTACATGTCCGGTTAATGTAGTAATACTGGCTTACAGTAAGCACAAAGAAAGAAAAAAAAAGAAAAAAAAAAACAACCTTGGACCTTTGTCAATTTTAATGAAATGCACCTGTTGTGTGTCTGTCTTACCGTGCCACAAGTACTGTACAGTACAGTGCCTTCAGGGTGTGTGTGTGTGTGTGTGTGTGTGTGTGTGTGTGTGTGTGTGTGTGTGTGTGTGTGTGTGTGTGTGTGTGTGTGTGTGTGTGTCAGCATCAGCATGACTGTTGAAAGTTGGAGGAGTATAAAATAAAGCCTGAGGGGGAAAAAGTAAAATGTTTCAGATGAAAAAAAAAGAGAGAGATTCAACAGGAGAATAAACAGCAACATGTGTTCAGAATTGATTTCAATTCCTTCCTAGTTTTTCCCCTCATGCTGTACTTGACTCAGAGCTACATCATCTCTAAACCATGATAATAGGGAATCTCAAACACACAGCATACAGAATGATTCATTTCATACTAGGGCAAGGCTTAATAATGTTATATTTGTTTATAATCTAATATCTAAGAGACTATCTAATTTAAGCGATCTTGTGAGAGGACATTGGTCAGCTTGAAGTCGTTTCAATTTCCTAATAGATTGAAGCCAATCAGAGAGATTTCGGTCCGTTTCCATGCATCACGCAGTTGCTGCAGATTTGTTGGCTGCACATCCATGATGTGAATCGCCCAGTCAACCACGTCCCAGTGATGCTCTATTGGATTGAGATCTGATGACTTGAGAGGGCTTTTGAGGACAGTGAACTCGTTGTCATGTTCAAGAAAGCAGTCTGAAATGATTGTGGCTTGTTGACATGGCGTGTTATCCTGTGCTCATAAAGGGATGGACATGGTCAGCCCAACACTCAGTGGCCCAACGTTTGCCAGAAGATCTTCCCCACCCCACTACACCACCACTCACAGCCTGAAGTCTTGATACAAAGAAGGGTGGATCCATGCTTTCTTGTTGTTTACACCAAATGCTGACCCTATCGTTCGAAATACCACGGCGGTAACCAAGACTCATCAGACCAGGCAAGGTTTTTCCAACTCACTGTTTTTAAAAAAAATATTACTCAAGTATAAGAAGACGACCTCCACTTACACAGAGGTACTCACCTTCACGTATCAAAAGTACAGAGGTTGTAATAGCTCACAAACCCTAAAGCTGTTTTTTTGTGAAAGTCCCAGCAGATCAGCAGTTTCAGGAAAACTGAGACCAGGCAACAACAACCATGCCGAGTTCAGAGTCACATAAAGCGCATTTCTTCCACATTCTGAGGCTCAGTTTGAACTTCTGCAGATGCCTACATGCAGTGAGTTGCTGCCATGTGATTGGGTAGATATTTGCGTTAACAAGCGGTTGAACAGCCGGTGAGTGTACTAAGATGGCGAAGTGCTACTTGTCTATTTGTTCTCTAATGCAGATAGTGAAGGTGATATCAATACCTGCTTTAAAAGCATATCTAAGTATCAAAAACTGAAAAACAGCAATTTCCCAAAAACAACATATATGAATATAATTACAACCTCTTTATTCGGAAAAAATTTTTACCTGTCATATTTTTTCATTTCACAAAATTTCTTTACATTTTTTTTTGTATTTGCTACAGGAACTGACTGTAAGCATTCGCCCCTCCAATTATTATTATTATTATTTTTTATTTTAAATCTGGTATCAGATCAGTGCTTATACACAAGCAGATATGAGCTTGTATCATGATATGAACTCATTTCAGAATTCCAGGTATAATTGTACACATAAATACCGTACAATAAACAATTGTGAAAATTTTCTTGCATTTTAAAAAATGTGTTTGTTTGTTTGCTGTTAAACCATTTCTCAACTGGATAAGCAACTTCTGTGTAAAAGATGCACATAAAAAGTCCACAATCACAGCAGAGCAGTGCAGACTTTGTCCTTGTCCCTGAAGAATGACTCAGATGCTGCGCGTTCCCTGCGGTGTTTGTATAAGGAAGCGACACAGACAGCTATCAGGATGCACAAATTAAAAGCAGTCGAGGTCTAATTGATGAGACACGGCTGGCGAGCTCTAATAATGACATCCGTGCAATGAAATGTGACCTCACGGTGTAAAGGCATCGGTCTTTTTTCTTCTGCATCCCATCAGCCAGTCACACGAGGTCAGGTAACACCGTACAACTGTGAGCTGTCAATCAGCAAAGCTGTGCTATTCTGTTGTCACAAGGTTACCTTTAAACTCTTTGTAAGTAGGACTTGTCGCTCAAATGTACACAATATTTATTTTTCATCCTGACTTTCTATGAACTTTTGGAAATTCTTTCTGCTTAAAGATTGTTTTAATGAAAAGAAACAAAATGTAATTATGAAGTGTTTATGGTTGAGGCAGGTGCGTTCGAGCAGCACAGAAAAGCATGTTGCTGTGGAAACTGGAGTGTGTGTGTACAGTATATATAGGATATTTATTCTAACCACCTCAAAGAGCTAGCCTGAGTCAATAAAGATGTAGCCATTTTTGACAAAGTATGCATTTCTTTTTACTCTTAATTAATCAACATCGAGTTTTAATTATGAATTTCAATCACATTATTTCACTGATTTCACCAGCTTGTACACACTAAAAAATGCTGGGTTGTTTTTATTACCCAGACGCTGGGTTGCCTCTGTTGGGTAATTTTTCTGTGTTATTTACAGGGAATTGGGTATTTTTGTTTAACCCAGCTTGCTGGGTTGGAGTTGGGTTAGCTAGTGACAGTTAACATCACAGACAAGACCGCCCCTCCCCCGATGTTCACCGGTGTATTCAGTCGCTGTGTCAGCTTCGTGGCTGTTTTTTCTTCCTCTTCATGCATTTAAGAGGAAATGTAAATGTTCAATATAAGGTCTGTATACACACTTTCACTCACCTGACTGAATTTGTTCACTGTATGTAACATTTATTACTGTTACCGTGTTAAAGTTACACTCAAACTTTCAGCCTGGTCTGTGCTATAGCATGCTAGTTTATCTGACAATGGCTGCTAGCTCCCCAAACCAAAGAACTCCACCTGTGTATGAAAGAAACTGCAGAAATGTCTGAGCTTTTTAGCTTTCTTTGTAGAATGAAGATGGTGAAGTGATGAATGAAAGCTAAACTGTTAACTGTAGTGCCAGCATGACGCTAACATTTAGCAAGTTTGCTAGCGTTAGCAAACACATATAAAATAGCTGAGGTGTTACAAAACACTAATCTTCTTACAAATATGCATACTAGCCAACCCTCTGGATTTTTTCCATAAACTTTTACTTTCTTTCTTTCTAAGGTTAAAACCAACACCGTGGAATATCTGTCAGTCGAGGCCGAACACCTACATCCTGATGTTGGGAGATAATGACCAGCACTGCTCTCAGGCATTAGTGCTTCTCAGTAATAGTATCGTAATGATGTCGCTGTTAAACTTGTTTTGTATTATCTGATTTTGTGCTTTTGAAAAATAAATATTTTTCTATGTTTTATACAATTAATTTGGTTTTGTTTATTGCATATATGTATGGTTTGCAAAACGTAGTGTTTTCTTTTGTAATAGACCAGTTTATCAAAGTAATTAAACTGTTTAAACTGTTTTACCCATAGACATGTAAAACATAAAAATAATAATAACCTTTGTTAGGTAGAATTAACTCAGCATTATAGTTAAATATGACCTAGCATTTGGATTGAATATTTTACCCATCTTGCTGGTTTAAATAAGTAACCCATTCTGCTGGGTTGAATTAACACAGCATGTAGTTGGTCCAATATTTATCCAGCAGCTGGGTTAAAAACAACCCAGTTTTTAGGGTGTATGATTGTCATTAAGTATCTACTAGTAATAAGACTAAACCAAATGACACTACGCCGTGTGGAGTTCCTAGAAGTAATTAAAATGACTTTGAGAGATGTGGAAGAAACTTTTTCTTTTTTTTTTCTTTTTTTTACTAAATATGGGGAGAGAATTCTTTCTGAGGATTTTGTAAATAAAATATCCAGCACTCACCGAGAGTAGCAGCAGTGGAGGATTTCTCATGCTAAATGCTTTGAATCCGACTCCTGATGGGAGAAAAAAAAAATCCCGCTCTCCAGTGTTTCTTTATTATTCTGAACAAAACTTGGCAGCGTAAAACTGTGACACACAAGGACTAGATTTCATTTTACTCAGATGTGATAAAGGACAAAGTAGTAGAGATTCTTTGGACAAATCGTACTCAAGCACAAGTAAAGAAGAACTCGCCTTTATATTTTCTGAAGTATCGTAAGTACCGAGCTTGTATTAGCTCACAGTAGTCTTTCTCATGGTTTCTTTCTCTCTTCGTCCAATCACTGACTACAACCAGTTTCTCCTCTGTCTTCAAACACCTGTTATGTCATTAGGCACGTCTTGAAAGAAAAGCAAGTCAATCAATATCAAATAATGTCCAAAACGTGGTGAAGTTCCCGCCTTAAAATAATCCACACAGTGTTGTTACTGTAGGTAAGGCATACAGAACCGTAGTAAATAAGCAAAAGTACAGATATTTGCTGTATTTTGCAGCGGAGTAAAAATAAAATGCAGCCTCTAATGCAACTATTGAAATGAAGTACAGATACTGTAGGTGGACTATGTGCTCAATTGCAGTAATGAAGTTTACTGGTTGTGACCTTTTGTGTGTATGGTTTGTCTTATTCCCTCCCTGCTCTCTGACTATGTATTCCCAGTCACTTCAGAGATTTTCTTCCCCTCTCTAATATAATTTTCCCACTTCTATTGCTTTCATTCTGAGCCTCCAGTGGCCGATAACATTTTAGTTTTGTCAGATCGTAGGGAACAGATGGAAATCATGTTCGATGCTGCTCAAGGTGAAAGAGTGAAAATCGACAAAAACATGCAGAAAGATGAATTTTGAGGAATATGTTTTTTAATCATCAGGAGGTAAAGTAAGGTCAAATAGAAAATAAATGTCAAGTGATTATCAGACGATATTTTAAATGTTTAGATTGTCAGGGATAATTCAGGGTTGATTACGTGATGAAGCAATTTTATTTGTTCAATTCAGCTGTCACGTGTAAACTGCAAAGACAAAAGAAGTTTAAACCGTTAAACAAATACAAAATCAGAACTATTTAAGCACTTCAGAGTGTCTGAGGGACCTGTTTTTTTTTTTTTCCACCACAAATAAAATTGCTCTGAACAGAAATTCAAATCAGTGGTAGTCCATTCCATGTAAAAGACTTTTTGGACATGTTTTGAACTTTTTGGACACTGTTATTACATTGTAATAAGGATGAAGTAAAATGACAACAATTTCATCTTGTCCGTTTTCCGTGACGAGGTAATTCTTCTCTGGAGTGTCCCAGGTGAGCTCGTTAACATTCCTCAGCAACACACAGACGCAGAGTGAAAATGAGCACTGAGTAAAAGAGGAGGGAAAAGGCAATTCAAGCAATTATCCATCACAGACAGGCAAAACAGAAAATAAGGAAATACAAAAAAAAAAAATGACTTTCCAGTGAAAATGAGTCTGTTTATGTATTTGGATGTGAAAACGGTTTTTGAACAATAATTTCCATTCCAGCGTTATATTATAATCCCAGTCCTGTACCTTAAAGGTCCCATATTTTACTATTTCTTTAACAAGTTAACACGCGTCTCAGAGCTATCCTAAAGTGTGTGTCAATGCTCCAGCTGAAATGTCCCTCAGATAATGCATTTTTAAACATTTCTGACTCCATCTGTTTCATTCCTTCTCCATATGTCTGTGTAAATGAGCTTCTCCTGAGCCATGTCACCCCCCGCCCCAGAGAACAGCAGAGCGGAGGAACAAGACCGGGGAGTGGCTCTTCTTATATGAGGTCTCATTAGAGGAAAAATGGGCAATGAAAAAATGAAAAAAAAAAAAAAAAACAGGGAACATTGTATTTTTTAAACTTTCTTTTATATATAGACACACACACACACACACACACACACACACACACACCGGGGACCCATCTGGATGTCCAAAAATAACTAAAGAACTTTCCCCAGCCCTGGGTGCTAACAGGCACTTCATGTATTACCGCGCATTTCATGTTTGATCGTTTTCTGACAGTTTTCTGTACATCTTTCAAACTGTATCTACATTCTGTTTAAAAAGATTCTCTCACATTTCTTTCTTTTTCCTGAGGTAATGATGTGCTCATTTGTACGGCATGTTCTAGCAAACCTTCAACAAGAACACTCTGTAAACTACAAGTAACATCTACAGATAGATGAGGTCAGGGGTAGCTTAGTGGTTAAGGCATTGGACTACGGTTTGGAAGGTCCCAGGTTCAAATCCCACCTCCACCAAGTTGTCCCTGTTGGGCCCTTGAGCAAGGCCCTTAACCCTCAACTGCTCAGATGTATAATGAGATAAAAGATGTAAGTCGCTCTGGATGCGTAGATGCAGATGTAGATATAACATTGAGGCTAAACTTGCTAACTGTATAACAAATCAGGATCAACAATAATCACAAAATATTAAAATTAAACAAGTTAGCGTGTGATGTTGATTGGAATTGTGACCTTATACGTCATATACCACAGCAATTTGCTATTGATTTTATTTTGTTTGACAATGATTAAATATCCATTTAAATTAATGAATTAATTAGATACTCCTGCTTGCTGCACGGTGGTGTAGTGGTTAGCACTGCTGCCTTGCACCTCCAGGGTCTGGGTTCAATTCCTATCTAGGCTCAATTCTCTTCAGCTGTCACTTGCAAACTGCAAAGACAAAAGAAGTTTAAACCATTAAACAAATGCAAAATCAGAACTATTTAAGCACTTCAGAGTGTCTGCGGGACCTGTTTTTTTCCACCAAAAAAATAAAATTGGTCTGAACAGAAATCAAATCAGTGGTAGTCCAGTCCATGTAAAAGCCGTTTTGGCCACATTGTAATAAGAGTGAAGACTCTGTGTGCATGGAGTTTGCATGTTGCAGGTTAATTGGTGTTCCCAAATTGCCCGTAGTGTGTGAATGAGTGTGTGAGTATGTGTTGGTGCCCTGTGTTGGATTGGCACCCTGTCCAGGGTCCCAAGTCTCCTGGGATAGACTCCAGGCCCCCGTGACCCTGAATACAGGATAAAGCGGTATAGATGATGAGTGAGTGTAAGTGAGATACTCCGTCCATAAATGTGAAATAAATGTGTTGTTAGAAAAAAAACAACTTTGTGCCATCAAATTTTATGAATGTTCCTGTGAATATGCTGCCTTCTACAAATACCAAATACATAAATCCTGTACTTGAGTAAACGTAGAGGTTCCATTGGCTCAAGCAAAGTAAAAGTCCCCCATTGACTTGTGCACTTATGTTAAAATACAAAAGTACTCACCTTCAGGTACAGGGCTTGTATTAGCTCATAGTCTTTTTCACAAATTTTAAAACCTCTCTCTCTCTCTTTGGTTCCTGATTGTGAATATCCTGTTTATGTCGCTGTCTGCAAGTCCAGAGTTATGCACAATAGTCAGCAGGTGAAAAGTATTCTCTAATAAAACTACGTAACGTACATGAAATATGTAGACTACAGACCAAAAGTTTGGACACCCCTTCTCATTCAGCGAGTTTTCTTCCTTGTGTTCTTTAGCCCAAACGCGTCTCTTCTGCTTGTTGTCTGTCCTTAGCAGTGGTTTCCTAGCAGATATTCTAGCATGAAGGTCTGATTCACACAGTCTCCTCTTAACAGTTGTTCTAGAGATGTGTCTGCTGCTAGAACTCTGTGTGGCATTGACCTGCTCTCTGATCTGAGCTGCTGTTAACCGCCGATTTCTGAGGCTGGTGACTCGGATGAACTTCTCCTCCGCAGCAGAGGTGACTCTTGGTCTTCCTTTCCTGGGGCGGTCCGCATGTCAGCCAGTTTCTTTGTAGCGCTTGATGCTTTTTGTGACTGCACTTGGGGACACTTTCAAAGTTTTCCCAATTTTTCGGACTGACTGACCTTCATTTCTTAAAGTAATGACGGCCACTCGTTTTTCTTCACTTAGCTGCTTTTTTCTTGCCATAATGCAAATTCAACCTCTTTGAATGAGAAGGTGTGAACAAACTTTTGGTCTGTACTGTATTTAAGTAAAGTAATGAAGTAAAGGTTCTGAGTTACTTTCCAGAGGAGTACATTTACTTTGTATTTTGTATTGAGTCAAACAGAAACTACTGGCAGCAAATTAGATTAAGCAAAACATATTTAATAACACATTCTCAATCCTGGTTGGTCAGAACCTGTCGATTTGTTTTCTGGCAAAGCATCTCTAGTGTTCGAGCCGCTGTGATTCAATAGTGCTGTGCTGTAGCTTGTGAAACATGGGCATGTGTTATTGAATGAAACACCCACAAATCAGTAAGTACAAATAATTAATCGATTCACGTAGCTCAGATTGACTCATCCAGGTGTCCACAGCTCAAAACTCTCTCTCTCTCTCTCTCTCTCTCTGAGACAAGAATATAAATGCAAACCACACTTTCATCCTGGTTTCCCAAATGCATCTTTTTTTTTTACTGTTACAAATAAAACCTTGGTACACAAAAGCACCAGCAAAAGCGCTCAAGCAAACACCACTAAATCTAATCTCCCTCTGACACCGTGTCTTTTTCTCTCCTGCGACTCTCTTGTTATTTTTCAGATGCGCCTCCGAAGCCTCCTCGAACAACATTTTTGTGTCTGCACCCAACCGAGCGAGCAGCAAAGTCTATTAAGCACCGACTCTCCCTCCATTTTTCTAACATTCTGCTGAATTCTGGATTCTGATTGGTTAGAAGGTATTGATTCATTTCTTTCAGCTTCGACAGTGGTGCAGCTGCAAATTCCAGGTTCATGTCAATGTGTTCATTGTAGTGCGTTATCGTTTCCATGGGAACAGGTCATTCATAGGGATTTGTTTGGTGGTTATTTTTGGAAGGAGACCAACTGTCTTATTTGTTTCAAATCCCAGATCATTCCAGGGAATCAGATTTTGACCAAAAAGTGTCAACTCCCAAATGACTCATTACTATTTATTGTAATTATTTCGGATATTTTTGGTAAGTGGTGGTTTTCTTCGTCTACATCAGAATCTGTTCTGTAAATCCATTCCTAAGATGGAGTTATGGTTTATTGTGGATTCAGTCTAGTTATTTAGATTCAATATTTGTTTTGTGTCTAATCATTCATACTGTATGGTGAAGATGGTGCTTATGAATCTTTGTCTCGCGTTTTCAGTGTCAAAGCTTTGTAACAATTTATGAAAGTCATAAACTGACTGTTTATTATTATTATTATTATTATTATTATTATTATTATTATTATTAAATTCAAGATTAGGAGAATCTGAAGCTCAGCACTAAAAAATATGGAAATTGTTTAACTTTGTTTCCTTTTTGTTGTTAAATAAGCCATTAAATGAAATTAACTCACAATAATTGTTTGTTTTTTCAGCTTTATTTAAAATGTGTTTTTTATGTTATTTCCTTTAGCTGCATAATATCCCAAGTAACCATGATATGATTTGATATAACGTACAGTAGAATGTGCAGTGTCCTTGGAGAGCAACCTCTTTATACTAATTTATTCATAGTATAATAATATCAGGTTAAAGAATATTGCTTTGTTTTCATGTAGAGTCGCAATATGTTTCAGTAAAGGCTTAATGCTATTAAACCACACTTTAATGGGACTGCAGTGGAGTTACACACATGGCTAATGGCATGCACAGCTTGTGTTGCTTAAAATCTACTCAAGCAACAAAGGTTCATTTAGCAAAAATACAGCACACACCCAGGAATACCCAGAGAGGTTTTTGTGCTACTGTATTTAAAAGGTTTGGACATGTTGATTCAATATAACTATACTTTTATTAAATCAGATCCTCATATGGAAGCAGGGAAACAGAGGAAACTCGCAGTCAGGGTTAACATTATATCATCATATCCGGTTGTACAAGTTCAGAAACGGATAATCCCCTGGGATTTAGACTGTCGCTAGGATTTGTAGTGGAAGATGATGAAATAGTTAAATTAGCAGTTTTGAGAGCAAAATTAAACTCAATTTCTGCAGTTTTAAGAAGGAAAAAAACACAGCAAAATAAAGCAAGAAGAACTGCAAGCTGCATTTTTGTGGGGCCATAAGGGTCTTAACAGCCACAAATACTACAATGTAAACCTGATTAAGTTGGCTTAAAATATTTAAGGTAATCAGTTACATCAAATGTTTTAAGTAATGATGTTTCCAATGTTAATTAAACAGAACTATACAGTTTTGAGTTTGTTGAACTTGTTGCAAATCAAATAACCTGTTGCAGACAATTTATACACAATACAGTGTTCTATAGATTTTATAAGGGGGACAGTTGTTTAAGGTGACAGTTACTGTTACTCAAGTACTTACGATTATTTAAAATATCAAATTTGTTCAGCTAACTTGAAAAGTGTCATTTCTACAAACTCATAAATGCCGAAAAGTTCTGAATACTCAAAAAGGTCTATTCATTTGACCTAATTGCAATTATTTACTGTAAGGTACCAGTTCTCAATGCGTTTAATTACTTTGAGCATTAGGGTTTACAGTGTACAAAATTCGGTTTGATTTTGCAAAATGCTATAACTCCAGCTCTTACTGTTTTTGGAACAATAGATAAATCATCCTACAGTTGTGCTTGTGTAATTTAGTATCAAAAATATGGTGCTTGATAAAGTTTTAATAAACAATGTAGCAAACTATAACATGTCTTAACTGTGATTTTATATTGAGTCAGAAACAAATTAGATAAGACAAAATGGCAAAATATTTAACATGGGAAACATTATAAACAAGACATATTTGTTGCGCTGCAGTATTTGAGTGAACTGCTAGTATGTTACGATCCGCCACGCCTACTTCGATCAAAGAATGCAGGCTGCCTGTCAGTACCGCGTATTATGAAAACTACAGCAGGGGGCGGAGCTTTTTCTTACAAAGCCCCAAAGTTATGGAATAGTCTTCCTATTAATGTTCGGGACTCAGACACAGTCTCAGTGTTTAAGTCGAGGCTAAAACCCGAGGCTGACGCAGGCAGAAGACAGCTGTTCTCTGAGGACTTGCGTGACTGCAGTCGCTCAATAATTCGGGACTGGAATTCTGGAATTTCCTACAGTCTACCTGAGCCTCCAATATTTTTTACATTTCCTACAAATTTCCATAATTTATTTGGACTAATTGTTAAACACTATATAAATCAAATCGAATTGAATTGAATTGATTAAATGTCAGTTTACAGCATCATCAGCCTCCTCTTCAACCTACACAGTTTAACATTAGCACGCTGTTCAAACAACATCCACATCACATAATGACCACATTACAGACATTGAGTGATTAATACCCGTGATTTATTATTGCTGCACTGACTGCAAGGTGAAAAATGTTTCAGGATGCATCTGAAAACCACATCTGGTTCACGCCTGCCATCCAAGAACAGGAACGTGAAGCTGCAAGGGGCACAGCTGCAGTGAAAGCAACATTAAACACAAATATTAGAAGACAAACAAGCAAAAAAAAAAAAAAATGACAGGTTTATTTGTTGCAAGAAAATACTCGAATAACACCTTATGGGTTTCACATTTACCAAACATCTGTCAAAGGTGTCAACATGTTAGGTGCCTGAATTTCTTCATTAAGCATATTTTTCATGATGTTTTCTTCATTTGTTTGTTTGATAACATTAGAAGTCAATGATATCTACTTAAGAAAAGCCAGTAAGCTTTTATTATTACCTCATGGCTCTTTTCTCTTCTTTGCGATGTAAACTGGAATGAAATGCTAATGGCCCATTCCAGTGTTATATCATTTCCCCTTTCCCCCATTACGGTAAAATCGCTTTCAGAAAAGCGCCACTTATAAAGAAACCCTTATGCAGCACAAGCGCACCATAAAAAATGTAAAAAATCGTCTCAACATAAAAAAGTTACAGCACCCAGATGCACAGCCATCTTTAGCAGGCTTGAGATGGCAGACTTCAGTGTGCGCATATTGTGAGTTAATGTGCCACCATTTATGCCCAACTTGCTTATAAATAACTGATAATGAAGACATTGTGCTAACTCATATGTGCTGTGAAATAATAGACCCTTAAGATCATCACATGTTCCCCAAGGAGACGAACGCGCCAAAGAGAACTTGGGAAAACTAAATGTAATCCAGCCTGATACTGTATGAGCGACCCCAAGCCTCATGTTTTAGAATGTCTTCCTTTCTAAGCACACAGTGCCCTCTAGTGGACGTAAACATATTCTATTATTATTAGTGGTAGTAGTACTGAAAATAATTTCAAATTTCAAATGTCGACGAATTATTTTGAAATTGCAGATTGTTTGAGATTGTCCAATACCGAAATGTATTTCCCTTCTGCAGGTATCTCACTTTATAATAAGGTTTTTAAACATTTGAAAGTTTATAAAGTGTCATGTACTCACTCACTCACTCACTCACTCTATACCGCTTTATCCTGTTTACAGGGCCGCGGGGGGTCTGGAGCCTATCCCAGGAGACTTAGGGCATGAGGCGGGGTACACCCTGGACATGATGTCAATCCATTGCAGGGCACAGACATATACACACACACTTACTTAAAACAAAAAGGCAATTTTGAATAGAAATTCAGCTTTTAAGGAAAAAGTCACCTTTATATATATAAAAAAAAACATTAATTAATCAACTTTGATTTATAGGGGTCAGGTTTAATTAAACAAAATACTGTATATGTTTAAACAAAAAATAAAAAGAGATGAGTTTAAACAAAAAAAGTTGAATTTTAGCTAAAAAAAAGTTGTTCAGACATTTTTAATGAAAAGAAAATAAATATTTAGTTTTAATGAAAATAAATGTTAGAAAGTAGTACCAATAAGTCTTTTTCATTTTGTATTAGCGAAATATTTTAATTTGAGACATTGAATTCATTTTAAACACATTTTTTAAACAAAATTGCTATTAATTTTGTTCAAATTGATCAATTTGTTTATTATCAATAATTCAGTCACACTCTCAGAAAAAAGTGGACTAAACTGTAGCATTGCTCCTTGCTACATGGGCACATGGGCTACATACTGTACTCGTTGTACCTTTAGTGTGTATCATTAACCTAGAACAGGGCACAGCAAAGAGAAGCACAGCTCCGCAACAAGATTTTGCATACTGACACACAGAAACCCCAAATAAAACACATCTATTTGAAATAAACACTGGCACAGAGAAAACTACTGAACGTGGAGCAGCATCTACAGTAATTGTCAAAAAAATCAAGTGGCCTCAAAAGGCCACTAGGTGGCATCAGAGAGACTTCAAATCACAGACTCTCATGGACTGAAGGTCATTTGAGGTCGAAGTGCAGAAGTGTTTTCAGGGAAACGCTGTCATTTCTTTGAACACAGGCTGTGATGGGACGTTGCTTGGCAAAGTCGATTCACAATAATAGAACAAATTAAATGATCAACAGAGAAATCAGATCGTTTGAGGTGAACATGTTCAAAGCAGCTTCAACAATGTTGTTGTGGATATGTTCGGGAAGAGCACTAAACCGACCACCAGCAAAAGTCTGCAATCCCTTCGTGTGCATTCAGAGATTGAATAAACAATATTGCACACACCGTCACACTTGTTCAAACAGGACAAGTGATTAATGACTGAAACAAGCTCCATGCTTTCTTTTTCTGCGCCAAAACCCAAGTGGCCACTTCACAGCCTGCTGCATAAAAGCTGCCTGAAACTTCAAGGCGGTTTCTGTGTATCTGCTCTGGTTGATGGAACAGAAGTGAAAGTTCTGTTGAAAGATCACCTTTGGTATATTTTTGCGCAAAAATGCAATCATATGTTTTATCTGGTGGGAATGGGCCTTAAGAGAAATCGATTCTGCAATATTAAAAGAGACTACAGAGGATAAATCACCTATCTAGCTTTGGAAATAAAAAATCGTCTAACCCCTTAAACAAAGGGAATCTTTTCCACATCATAAACATATTCAGGATTTCATTACACTCACTCATTGTCTTTACCGCTTTATCCTGTATTCAGCGTCACATGGGGCCTGGAGTCTATCCCAGGAGAATTAGGGCACAAGGCAGGGTACACCCTAGACAGGGTACACACACTCATTCACACACTATGGCCAATTCGGGAATGCCAATTAACCTACATGTCTTTGGACTGTGGGAGGAAACCCACCAAGCACGGGGAGAACATGCAAACTCCATGCACACAGAGACAGGAATCGAACCCGGACCCTGGAGCTGCAAGGTGACAGTGCTAACCACTACACCACCGTGCCGCCTTCCACTTTGGTATATTTGTGCAAATATGCAATCATATGTTTCATTTTGTGGGAATTGGCTTTAGGAGAAATCGATCCTGGGCGGCAGAGAATATATGATCTATCAAGCTTTGAAAATTAGCTTAAAAAGAAAAATCTTCTAACCTTAAACAAACATGCTCTTTTACACATCATAAAAATATTCAGGATTTAATTACAGTGCCAGTTATTACTTGAATCTGCATGAAAACAATAATAAGAATAACAACAACAACAACAATAATAATAATAATAATAATAATAACAATAATAATAATAATAATAATATCATCATCATCATCATCATCATCATCATTATTATTATTATTATTATTATTATTGTTGTTGTTGTTGTTGTTATTATTATTATTATTATTATTATTATTATTATTGTTGTTGTTGTTGTTGTTATTATTATTATTATTATTATTATTATTATTATTATTATTATTATTATTATTATTATTATTATTATTATTATTATTATTGTTGTTGTTGTTGTTGTTATTATTATTATTATTATTATTATTATTATTATTATTGTTATTATTATTATTATTATTATTATTATTAACAACAACAACAATAATAATAATAATAATAATAATAACAATAATAATAATAATAATAATATCATCATCATCATCATCATCATCATCATTATTATTATTATTATTATTATTATTATTATATACCTTCATTATCTTTTTATTTTCAGAGAGTAAAATAGTGACCTACTAATCTCTATCTATTCTACGACCCTATTTTTATGATAAATATTACAAAGTAGAAATGAAACAAAGCTACAGATGTCCTAAATGTTTTTGTATATTATTTGATACAGCATGGTTTGAAAGTTCAAATTCACAGTTGACATCAGACGTGTTTGCCTTCATGTTTATTTAATGAGGGGAAAATCTAAAGGTACGTCTAGAGGCAAAACATGATATTGGTGTTAAAAAAGTGTCTCACCTAAACAGTTATACAAAAGTAACTTTCTTTCAATAATCTTAATTGTCATCGAGATGAAACTTGGCCAATTTAGATTTCACATGAAAAGTGTCTTATTTGAAAATTAAAAATTGTTTAGATATTACTACAGATTTTTTTGCTTTTTGAGCTTTTACCAAAAACAATTTAAGGTTTTTACAGGTCGTATGCTTCTAGAAGCTTCCACCAATTTATTTTCAATACTCATAAAGAAATCAGAATAATTTGCACTTTAAATTACTGTATTATTGTTATTGACACGAGAGAGTATATTGCTGAAAAATTTGGGTCACATCCAAAATCATCTCTCCATCACGGCGGAAGTTTGCAACTTGATTTTTCTTTTTTTTTATGGCAGCAAGATTGGTCACTTCCATGTTACAAGAAGAAGCTTCTTTGGCACACATAGCAACAACAACAAATCATCACCAATACTGTGTTTTGGTTGATATCATAATTTATCCAATTTAAAACATCCACATTCTCCCTGTGCTTGGTGGGTTTCCTGCTGGTGCTCTGGTTTCCACCAACAGAATGTCTTCCCAATGAGTCTCAGTCTTTAGTCTTTTGTTGCTGCAAATCATTGTATGATAATTGAAAAAAAAAAAAAGTGCAAAGGTTTATTTTTATACTTACATTAACTGTAATCTATAAACTCAAGATTGACTACTGAGTGTCTTTGGTAAATGGCATGAATTCGGTTTCTTCGTCTTTTTTTTTTCTCGGGGTGTGCAAACTTTTGCACTCAATACATGGTAAGAAAAAAAATGCTTTAAATACAGTTTGACATTTCAAAACAATATAAAGACAAATTAACAGCAGAGCAGACAGTCAGTCCATCTCCTCCCGCTGGAGTGCGAAATGAAATGACCCAAAATAGCGTGAGAGACACAAAGTAAAAACAGAAGGACTCAGGAATTTGGCTCTCGTGTTGTTTTGACCACAAGTGATAACTTAATTTATACCGTTTCTCCAAACTTGACACATGTGGAATGCTTCAGTGCGCAGTTTACTGTCACTGCGCACTGTACTCGTGTATACACAAGCGTGTTAATAAAAAGAAAAAGAAAGAGAAAAAGAAACACGTAAGCACCGATTTCTGAAATACTGATACGGAGACAGCGGCATTACCATATTAGGAGGCAAATCTAATCAGAAACTATTACTACAACCCTTTGTATTCTTCAGTTTCCATGATCCACCATGCTGTACTATTAAAATGTATTTACCATTTACACTAATCAGCCACAATATGCATGGCATTTGGAAGAAGTTGAAATCAGGACACACCGAAAAAATGAAAGACAATTTTTTTCCCAACTGGAATATATCTCGCGTTCCAATACTTCGGACTTCAAGCATCTTTGCAACGTCGTGCAAATTATCCCTGTACGACTTTCAAATCTGTGATATTGAATCAACTTTCTGCTTATGATTCTTATTGTAATGAAAATCGCCTTCACGATTAATTCATCATGCGTTCTCAAAAGACGTTGCTTCCAGTAAACTCATTCCTTCTTAAAAAATGATAGAGGGAATAAATTGGAAGTCGGTTTCTGGGAATGACCAGCTGTGAGTCAGTAAATGCGACCCCTGCTTTACTCCCCAGCTCAGTTCCCACCAGAATCCGACATGTGTTTGCTTTAATCCCGCGGGCTCGCAGGTTAATCATGTGACCCACTTTCTATCAGCGGACCGTCCTGTTTTTCTGTCTCGCTTTTTATCAGCATTCCTTAAACCTTTTCATTCGGCACTCATTTTATTTCCGCACGCTCAATCGATTCGTCCAAACACAGGACGATGAGTCAGCATTTAACGGCAGGAGACGTCAAGGGAGGATTAAGGATAAGGATGCTAAGACTAGGAAGAGAAAGCAGACGTAACATTTTCCTCCTCCGCAGTTTCCAGTGTTTAAGCAGCAAAGTGTGTGTGAAAGAAAGACGAAACGCAGACTCCTGACCTGAAACCGAGCAGCTAAAGTGATCGGAGACGCAGGGCTAGTAAGGTAATCAGAAAGACACGTTTTGTGTAACTTATTAACAAACAAGTCTTTTTTTTTAAACGCCGGCAGCACTGTTTTTGATTCCTGTGTGGTTCTTGTGTTCACTTGCTTTAGCGTATGGTCTCTTTTCAGTTTTTTTTTTTTTTTTTACAATGATGCATATTTGCGTCTGGCACTACTGTAATGACATTATAATAACGGCTTCCTGTTGCATCAGCGGAAGTGATGGGCGTTTGCCAGACGGCTGGTTCAATCATGACTGAAAAGGGTGGACGGTTTGGGGCGGGGGGGGAGGGGTGATGGAAAATGGCCCAATATCCTTGTCTGTCTTGTCTGTCTGGCACTCTGCCTAACACTTGCACGCGTTGATACAGATCTCAAAGCAATACAAGCTTATCGGCTTCCCCTTTCCTTTATCGAGTTCCTGCCAAGCACTGAAGGATGGTGGGTTAACACTCTCTCCATTATTGTTGCACTTCCTCAGAAGAAAGCCAGGCATGTGTGTAGAAAGGTTGCACTGATTAAGACTTCTAATGCTTCAATATTTAACTGAACAGGGTTAAAAGCGTCGGCCTGCTATCTATTTTTGAGTTTAAAAGAAAAAAAAATATTAAGTAATTTATAATGCAAATAAGATGCACTGTGCCGCCATTATTATATTATATAATTAACTATTATATTACTCACTCTCACTCATCATCATTACCACTTAATCCTGTATTCAGGGTCACGAGGGCCTGGAGCCTATCCCAGGAGACTTAGGGCACATGGCAGGGTACACTCTGGACAGGGTGCCAATCCATCGCAGGGCACACACACATACACTCACTCATTCACACACTACAGCCAATTAGGGAACGCCAATTAGCCTAAGCTACATGTCTTTGGACTGTGGGAGGAAACCGGAGAACCCGGGGGAAACCCACCAAGCACGGGGAGAACATGCAAACTCCATGTACACAGAGACGGGAATTGAACCTGGTCGGGGATCGAACTCGGACCCTGGCGGTGCGAGGCGACAGTGCTAACCACTACACCACAGTGCCGCCTACTATTATATTACAACATATTATATTTTTTAAAGTTTGTTGCACGAGGGCATTAGTGATGCAGTGGTAGGTTTCTTGGCGGCCATGCCAAAAGCCCGGGTTCGACTCCCACCCAATACCCAAACCCCAGCCACTGGTATGATAAATATGATGATACAATGCGTCAGGAAGGGCATCCGGTGTAAAACCTGTGCCAAGCTTGTGTGTGGATCGGATGGTCCACTGTGGTGACCCCTTGCTGGGAGCAGCCAAAAGACCAACAACATTTAAAGTTTGTTGTACAGTATATAATCACATTTTTAAGTCTAACATTGTGGAATGTCCATTTAATAATTTCAGTCCTGGCATTGTTCCATCACTAACCCATTACCTTTTATTTTTTATTATTTAAAGAATAAGAATTGACATTCATGGCATTTGGCAGACACCCTTATCTATCCAGTGTGACCTACATTTCTATCTTATCTTGCATGTAAGCAGTTGAGTGTTAAGGGCCCAACAGGGGCAACTTGATGGTGTTTGGTTTGCTTTCAATCGTAGTCCAATGACTAAACCACTGAGCTACTCCTGCTACCGTTCTGCCTATTAGACTGCTGATAGAGGTTGTTTAAATACAGACTCCAACTTCCACATTCAATGATATTTCGAAGATCCTTTTGAATAAAATAATCTGTGGTATGTATTTGTTTATAACTGGTGAAACAATAGCAGTTCTTGGGAATGAAGTCGGACTGTTGCACCCCGCTGTAGATCATTATGTTGCTCTATGTTCAACATCCTGTGTGGCCTGTGTTTTCTAAGAAGGATCCATTTCTTTCTGAGCACTACTACTAATACAACACCTGACCTTGCACTGTTTGTGCATGCTGATTGCAACAGATTGCAAGAACACTGACCCGCCTAAAATGCTGGACTCTGAGGACCTGTTCGTGTTAAAAGCAGGAATGAGCTGCAACTGTCGACATGTCCATTACCAAGATCTCTTACATCAGACACGGGATACTACGCTTCCGTCACCCGTGAATGATTTATTGGCGTAAGATAGCAAGGTCCAAGAGTCAAGAGTGTGAAGCTGGGGTGGGGGGGGCTTTTAACTTTTTTTTTTTAACTCTACAGTATAGAGGGATGATGATGATGATGATGATGATGATGATGATGATGATGCATTGTTTTAAAAATTAAAATTTCAAAAAAAATTTTTTTAAAAATTGGAAACTAATTAGAAATTATAATCTAAGCATATATACACTCACTCATCATCTATACCGCTTAATCCTGTATTCAGGGTCACAGAGGCCTGGAGCCTATCCCAGGAGACTTGCACATGGCAGGGTACACCCTGGACAGGGTGCCAATCCTTCACAGGGCACAGACACACACACTCACTACGGGAACACCAATTAGTCTAACCTACATGTATTTGGACTGTGGGAGGAAACCGGAGTACCCGGAGGAAACCCACCAAGCACGGGGAGAACATGCAAACTCCATGCACACAGAGACGGGAATCGAGTCTGGCCGGGGATCGAACCCGGACCCTGGCGGTGCAAGGCGACAGTGCTAACCACTACACCACCGTGCCGCCTGCATATATACACACTGTTTTAAAAATAGATTTTTATTAAATTGATTGAAAACTAAAAAAAAATAATAATTTTAACACGTTAAAGCATTAGATCTTCAATCTGTTTTCTATAAATTACTTGAAATTATTTTTTATGATTTGAAAAATGCCATTCATATAAATGGATTCATATTAGTTAATTATCTGGAATAAAATCAATTAATTATTTTTTAAAAGACATGCTAATGATTTTTGAACTGACACTAGAATGAATTATGTCACTGCATGCAAAAGCAGATATGAGAGAATGGATTCATGCAAACAAGTAAATAAATAAATAAATAAATAAATAAATATAAATTTTTACATGCATGATGTATGAATTATTTAAATGAAAAAAAGTATTTAATTTATGTATTATTATTATTATTATTATTGTTATTATTTACAACAATACCACCACCACCAACAACAACAACAACAACAACAACAACAATAATAATAATAATAGAAGAAGAAGAAATTAGTATTTTTATTCACCTACTTGTAGATGTACTTGTGATGTTATATAAATTCAAAGGATAATAATGTCAAACGTTAAACTTTCTTTTTTGGGACCTGGGGCTTTTACATTGTCCCTAAGTATAGATGCATGAATATATAATTAGCCAGCTGCAATAACAATCACTTCAACCTCTTTATCATGAGCCAAACCGTTGTCATCTCTACAAACTCCTCTATTTCTTTGCACACAATCGGCTAATCGTCCCAGAGGCAATAAATAAACTGAGAGAGAAACAGATACATCAATGGGAGGTGGCTCAGACCATTGTGCTGCAGCAGGGAGCGTTTCCTCCTCGGTCCTGCACCTGTGGAGATGGACGAAGGGCGAGGAGAGACGCGATGGGAGGAGGACAGAGGAGAAGAGCCCGAGAACAATGGCCGCCGGAGCCTGCGCGAGACAGAGAGTCTGCCAGCCTGGGCCGGACAGGAAGCGGCTTCTCTCGGCTGGAGAGAGAGGACAGACAGGAGGACGGAGGGAAAACAATGGGTGGAGGAGGAGAAAAGCGTGAAGAGAGGCTGCCAGGATGCTCAGGGGCTGGTGTCGAAAGTACAAGCAGTTCCAAATCCTACACACACACACACAGCGAGGACGGGGACACAGTTTAGGAGGCGCCACAGTGTCTTGCGGGGTAAATTCAGAGGCTCTGTTAATGACTTTTTATTAGTGTTTGCGATTGGGACTGACTCCACAGACCCGGACAGAAAGCAGGCTTGTGACACTGAACCATGAGTCATGCGTTTGTTACACAACAGCTTTTAGTGTTGATGATAAATGATAACTGTTGAAGAGAAAGAGATGATGCAGGCCGGGGAAAGGAATTTGGAATTCGTTTAATGTAATATAAAGGCCGTTTTTTCATTTATTTACTTAAAAAAATGAGTTTAATCGCTATTTAAAAATTCTACCAAGAGATGACATTTGGGTCTAATTTTTATAAACACGTGTTTGTTCTTCAAAACAATATTTGCACATACGTTGATCATTATAAACCCAAATAGGACTTTCCACGTCCCGGCTCATTATAAACAAACATTTCATTAAAATATAATCATTAAAATGTTTGAAATGGGTTGGCACACGCCATACTTCCTCTCCACTGTGGCGACCCCTCGATGGGAGCAGCCGAAAGACTAACAAGAACATGTTTAAAATCATATTGTTTTTTTATTCATTGTGTAACTCCAACTTGTTTTTTTTTATCTTCGTTCCCAAGTGTGCATTCATTCGTATGTCATATCCACACTTGTATTATTGCTTAAATATTGCAAATATGTTGGCTGGTGGGGGGGGGCAGTTATGCGTCAGAGTGTCAACACCAATGGGTACCAATACAAAACTGGGGTCAGCGCAAACATGTGGCACTGACGCACCACACACACACACACAAACCACAATGCACCGATTCATTTAGAGCACATAGTGGGCCTCTGATTGTAGTGACACGGTGAGTAATATAACAAGAATTTGTATGGCATTTCAAATCCCTTTGACAAAAGGCTTTATTGGGGGATTCCAGACAGCTGTCTGTATTCAGGAAGTTTTCACGAGTTTTGGAAATGCCCAGAGGCACACTGAGGAAAGCCCTTGAAACTACTACCCCCCCATGCTTGGCCACCATTGGAATACGTCAACTGACGCTTGTCCTTCTGATCTTCCTGCCTTTCTTGCCAACCTTTTCATCCACCGTTAACCCAATACTGAACTCTACATGGTGCCCTTCAGCCCTCGGGTGTTCCCAGTTGGCATTTTTTCACAGCCCTGTCTAAAACAGTGTGTGCTGAGGGTATGTGCGTCAGAAACATGAGGAGGTGAAGAAAATGGCTTTGTTGAGTGTGTCAGCATGTGCTGAGCCTGGCATAACCTGGATCTAAACTGACAGCTAAACCAAAAACAAGTTCAGTAAAATGTTTTTTTTTTTTTTTCACCAGTTCACCAGTTACAGATGTTGTTATCATCCCACATGTCGTTAGGGACACCATAAACGTGAATCAGCATGAGGTTAGAATGATTGCAGGCCAGCATGCTAGGATTAACTGGAGGTCAAACTTCTTGCTGTCTGTGTGTTTTTCTTGTTTCTAGGTGACAAACAGGAAGCGGTTGTTTAATAAGTTTTACGTCTGTAACGCTACAATGGTTTACCTTCTTTATATGCACTTAACAACACGCATCCTTTTAACTCTGACTCACAAGCAGAGCAGACATTTCTTTGGAAGACATCGCCCAGGATTTGTCCATTAAACAGTATCCACACTACAAGCTACTGATTTAACTAACTCATTTGAAGGCAGTGAGTCTCTCTCTCTCTCTCTCTCTCTCTCTCTCTGTTCCCTTCTCCTTTGTTCTGCGTCTGTATCACTTCCTCTATCGCACTCTCCAACCAGTTCTAGCTGGAAATGAAGGAGTGGCATTCCATCAGATAGGAACACACACACACACACACACACACACAAACGCAGAGAACATTTCATCCGCAATGACCTCAGAGAAAGCCAGGGAATGTTGGACTGGTAGGCCATCTGAGTGTATCATCTTAACATATTTATCTATTCCAGCTTTAATACGTTTTGTTAACGAGTGTGTATTACAGTATTTCTAGTGACTGAACCCAATTCTATTTTACCACAGCACAATGGATTTATAAATGTGCATGCAGTGTTAAAAAAATATGAAACAAATGCTATGTTTGATAATAAAGAGATATTTGAAATGAATACAAATGCAGTGTAAAAATTCTCAGAATTATTGCATTCTTTACTCAATTACATCATACTGTGATTTACTGTATATACTAAAACATACACAGACACACCAACCATTCATGAAATGAACCATGGTCTAACAAGTAGCGGTTCGTCAGCCAAAATAATACCCAGATCTGACATGAAGACTAGAGTAATACAAAGTTGTTGTTTTTTTTTGTTAAGCTAAAAAAAAAAAAAGGACCTCAGAAGACACCTCATGCAGGAACTCAGGTTCTTGTTCATGGCTGACTGGAAGACCATGGACTGGATAATAGAGCATGTAAACAGGTGTTCCTATTAAAGTGTCCGACAAGTGTATATTCTGTCCTTTTTTCCTTTTTTTTTACATTGTTTTATTGAAGTTAATATTTTATGTTCTCGATTATTGAGGTGAGTTTCTCTTGCAATATGATTTTCTCACACAAGTTGTGTGGAGATTTTTTTCGGGTGCAGATACCTAAAGTAAAAGAAATAGAACTACGTCTATTGTGAATAAGAGAAATGGGGCGAAAAAAGTGATGATGAAAAAAAAATGGGGTAGTGGATGTACTAGAGCTTGCTTTTTCAGGTCTTTTGTTCCGTATCATCAATGTTTACCTGAGAGAGCGAGTGCTTCAGATCATTCCACCTTATAAATATAAATGAGAACGCTCTGCCCCGGCTCATGCCAGATCCACACGTGGCGTTCAGGTAGTCAGATGTCAGATGACGCACTCCAAGCTGCCCATAGCTGGTTTGTACCAGTCGAGCCGCTACCTACAGTACCAGAATGATAAGCTTAGCGGCTATCCGCTAATCCTCCTCCTTCCCTCACTAGCTCTTATCCCAAACCCAACCCTAAACCTGGGCACACCTCAACACTCAACACTCGCACACAGCATGTCTCATGTCTTTTAAATGCTAGCATCATGCTATCCAAACAAGTGCTTGTGATAGAACTAGCCGTCGCCTGACGCCAGCAGGAAGTCCTGAGATAATATGTTTATAAGGATAGGTGTTGTTATAATGTAATTAAGCTCTTATCTACACAATGGATGAGTTTTGAGTGAACTGGTTCATACCGGTGTTTTATGCCACATAGCAGGAAGAGTCTCTAAACAGTAAACCCCAGCTGACGGAGAGAAACCAGATCCTCTTTACTTAGTGCTTATCTCAATAGTGGAGTGTGTGAGGAATTGAAACAAACCCCGACCAAACTGCTGAAACCAAATAGACACCTACAACCGAGCTCAGGAAACGTTCAGCAGCAAGATCTTTGTCTTTTAAAATCGAAATAGTTCAGCAAGTTAGAATTGATTATATCACGTTTCTTAAATCTGATTGATCAGAAATGGTAATTAACTTCATCAACAGCAGCCCTGACTGTATCATCGGTTTTGTTATTTTGTAACAAGTGTTCACTTCATGGAAGGAGTCTTAATGCTTTCTATCAGAAAACTCTAACCCTATTGTTTTGTTAAATCTTACATCAATGCCATGTGAATTAACGGTTACTATGGAAACTTATATTTTCTAATATCATAACAAACGCATAGATTTAAATCAGTCCTTGCCTGTTCCAGAGCTGCAGTATGAGACTTATTAGGCATGAGCGCTGCCTTAAATGCAAATCCGCTGCATGACTCGCACCTACTGAAGTGCATCAGCCGTGGACAAAGGATGACATCAATGCGATTATGTAATCCAGGGCAAAATTCACTGACGCCTCAGGCGTGGGTGTTCAGAGATCAAGATTAAGATCTGAGTGCTGAGTAAGACTTTTCCATCCGCGCAACATTAATCAGGGAAGGGTTGTTGCCAGATGTTGACACAGATGTGTCAGCTATTTACTTTGTAAGATGGAGATTTAAGTACAGCAGGATCTCTGCACTGTGATGCATTGCTGATAATAGAAGTGATTTCTTTGGGTTCCAGCATCGAAATGCCTCATGTGAACATGACTACAATTTGTCTAATCTGATTGTTAATTATTTTATACAATTGACTGTATTAGAGCTTGCTTAATAAATCACCATGATAGACCCAATATCCATAAATTCCACTGGTGGGAATTTAAATGAGCACTGATGTACCTTCACTGATGAATATAGTTTAATTACAAGAGTTAATTTAAAGAAATTAAGCAGCATGTTTTTTCTTTTTTTTGGGGGGGGGGGGTTTGACTAAAATAGTACTACTAAGGAGTGTATAATATAACATCATTTGTCTTCTAGTTGTTTATTCTACCATAACCTGACATGTGGAATCGCTAATAAACCTACAAAGCTTAGATGGACCAGATTATTTTCATTTCTCACAAACTTATCTTTAACTCAGTGGAAATGCATTGAATGATCACAACAAGGATTTAAACAAACGTTAATAATTTATTGCAAAAAATACAAAACGTGTGAAAATTCATGACCAAAATGTCATCACAGCATTGTAATAATATTAAAATTCATATTTCTTTAAAATATCAGGTGCATCAGTCTTTGCAAAAGTTCATGAGAAGTTTCTGGAAGTTTCTTCATGCGTTCCTGTTTGATGTGCATTAATTACAGCCGAGCTTCATCTCAGAGCTGCTGTTTGTGCTTCATCATCACAGCATGACACCGGCACTTCACCCGCCGGTAAAATCGTCCATTTTTAAGCACTTCTGGACCTTTTGGCTTGCCATACGCGGTTTTCCCCGCCGGGCTGTGAGCGCCTCTCTCTCGCTCTTTCTCTCTCTCTGGAGACTGGAAGTTTTTCCCTCCGTGTCCCTGAGCATGTGAGCGCGGTGTGGACTCGGGAGTCCGCTTCCCGCTCGGTTCTGTCCTGCGGCTCGTCCACCGGAACCGTGTGAAGTGCATCCTCAGCGCAGCTTCAGAAGGCCGCGAAGTGTGCGCGCGATCTGCAGGAACTTGTCCTTCTTGCGCTGCTTGAGCGCCATCAGAGCGCGCGCCGTCTCGTCGGGGTCGTTGGCGCACGAGAAGATGCTCCGCGCGCGCTCCTCGGCCTTCGCGTCGCCCGCCTTGCGGAAGAGCCGCGCGAGCGCGTCCTCGCTCACGTGCTCGAAGATGTTGGGCGCCCCGCGCTTGCGGCAAGCCGTGTCGAAACGGTTAGCGCGTGCGGGGGGACACACCCGGCAGCTGTCTGACCTCGTCGTGTAGCTCGCCATCTTCCTCTGCGGTCTGTTCCACTGAGACTCTCTGTTCTCCTGCGTCTGCGGGACTTTCTCTTTGTTCTCGCCAGTTCTCGAGAGACTAAACGAGATTTTAGTCCGCGCGCTCTGTGTGCTCGCTCGAGGCTGAGTGAAGCACACGCCGCAGCGCTCGCGGTATTTATATCCTGAGGAGCCGCTCACGAGAATTGCGTCACGTAGACTGCTGACACGCCCCCTTTCTCTTTAGCAGAATTTAAATTAATATATAAATGCATAATTTTAAAATATGGAAAAGAATAATATACAGAATAAAATGTTATTATTACAAAAATATTTAAACAAATTGTATACGAGTAGAATGGACACATACTGTACGAAAGTTAGCTATTGTACTTGATTATCACTCATTCATCACCTTAGTGCACAAGGTGGGGTACAACCTTGGCATTGGCACAATCCATCACATGGAGCACACAAAGACACACACATGTGGGAGGAAACTGGAGTACCCAGAGGGAACCTACCAAGCACTTGCAAATGCACACAGACCCTGAGGTGGGAATCAACCTTGGATCCTGGAGATGCAAGGCGACAGTGTTAAACACTAAGCCACGTATTTGATTATTATTACCATTACAAAATTAAAATAATACTATTTAAAAACTCCATTTAGCATTTATTTAATTGTAACAAATTTCACAAATTATCAGCTTGCATCAATATGATTGACAGAAGAGCACTCGAATAAAACTGAGTTGGTGGTTTAATAATAATAATAATAATAATAATAATAATAATAATAAAATATTGGATATAATTCTTTTTTTTTAATTGTTTAATTCATTTATGGTTTCCTGAGTGTTAAAGAATTGATTATAATACTCACTTCAATCATAAATGACTCTTATCTGAAGGTAAGAGCTTGTTCAAATATACAGTTTGCTTATCCAGAATTAAATCATCGACCAGGGGTGTCCTGGAATGTATTTATCAGGCTTGAGCAACCTTAACATTTTGTAAGGTTTTGGACTCTGGATAGAGGTCATTAGCTTCTTCAGAAGCACAGCACATTCTGTGAGCAAACTAGATTTACAGATTTACAGATAACTTTATGTTGTATGCCTTTAGCAGCAAAATCTGTTTCAGCATTATATGCATTTCAACATTATCTCTATAGTAATGTACTGTAGTTCTAACATTACTAACTCTTTGGTAATTCTGTCAAAGGTCGCGCTGGGCCTAAAATGAGAAAAATGCTCTCCCATGATGGTGTGCTATAAATATCTCCTGCTAGTTTATTTGAAACGGAAAATAGCCTTTTAGGATAATTGTTGAAATCCTGTCTGCATCTATAATAAACAAGTCTTTCTCAACATACTGTATGGGTGCGAACGGCTGCTTTACACTCTGTGAATGTAAAACAGCGCTTGTTCTTGCTTTTTTTTTCCTGGAGCTTGCAATGGATGACAGTTTGTGTTTTGAATGAGGGGTTTGTTTGTTGTTTTTTTCCTTTCCCCCCTTCTCCTGGACTATTTCACAAACCACAACCCAAACAACTGAATCCAGAGAGAAACAGCATTAGTCAGATGATAGAAATGTCCAGATTGTGTACGCACTGAAAAAATCTGCCACTTCTGCAAGAAACTGGAATGCATGGCATTTGTGCATCTATTGTCTGACAAAGAAATATGTTTGGAACTGTATTGTTGAAATTTTCTTCTATGCTCCTGCCTGAATATGTCCTCAATTCCCTGGTTTCCCGTCGTCCCCCAGCAAGCGGAAGGAAGTGTTGGCGCTGGCCTTGCGGAGTCCAGCCAAACTGTCTTCTGATAATCATAACAATGGGAGCCGCTTAATTTAACTGAGGGCAAAGGCCACCTCGGCAAGGAGACATCGCGCTTTTCTTGGAGACTGACCAAAAATTACGAGAGGAAGGAATCCTAGACTAGATAGTGTATTTACGAATAGCCGTAACTCTATTGGAAAGTTATAATGAACAATGAGACGAAAAATTTATAACAATTATGTACTCATGAGTTTATTGTTCCTCAACATATTTTATATTGGTCATTTGGGTCTGAATAGGCTGCAACATGGTGTTTGAGAAAGATGATGACAAACAAATGTGCTATTAATGTCTGGATTCTGATTGGTCGGGATGGCTACCATGACATTTCTGCATTGCTTGGATGAGCTTAGCACATCCGAGCACACAAATGCAACAACCTCACAGACAAATGCAAAGTAACCTGGCACGTTAAGAAATAGTTCTGGCAGGGGTCTCCAGTGTCAGCAAGCTCTAGAGAGAAAATGGGTATAACTGTAAACAGTAACAAAATGTAACTGTAAAGAGATAATATACTGTACACATATATAATTTCAATTAAAAAATACAATTGCTGCAGTAATAATACATAGAATAAAACATTAAACATGGTTTATGCTGCTATAAAAAAATAATAAAATTTGTTGTAATTAATAGCCCATTTCATCACACCACTATGGTTTCGGTTATTTTCCTAACACAGAATGTTCCCTTTCTAGCTTATTGCATAAGAAAGCTTACCTGAGTCATTGTCTCTACATCCTATGGTAAGGTGTTTGTGTTTGACGGTAATCCAATTCTCATTATCCCATTCAATCTGGTTAAACATTCATGACTCTGTGCCTCTTGCATCCTACTTCCTCCGGTACAGAGGAACCACTCTTGTTCCAGATGTTTGTCCAGAATAGCATTAACATCATCATACACTCTAGGAAATAAAGGTACAGTTTTGTACTAATAAACGTACAACCTATTGGGGCAGTACCTTTCAAGTGCACAGAATTGTACCTTATTATAGATACACAAATTTGTACCAATTCTGTTTGTGCCATGAAGGATATTATTTGTACAATGGGCAACAAAAATCTACCTTTTGTTTTAAAAACTTGCTGGTACATTATTGTACCTTGATCAAAGCTTGTCCTTGAAGGTACCACCCCAGCGACAAGCCCTTTTGTACCCTAATGGTGTCTAATGTGTTCCTTTAAGAACTTTTTTTTTAAGTCATTTTCCCATTGAATATGACATGCAATCAATGTATTATCAGTGACTATGAACATGTATCAAATGCAGATGTTTGAACACTGCCTTAGATCAAAGTAAAATATTCTGTAAAAATATATATATTTCAGATTTACACTAAACAAGTATTTAAACTAAATAAAACACTTCCATTAGCTGAAAAACCGTTCACAAAATATAATCATACCAAAATTGTACAGTATATAAAATAAAATTTTCCATATTCCATAAAAGTTAAAATTGTATTGTGAAAAGTTTATGAAAAGTTATATATACAATACAATTTTAAAAATTCATTTTTACCCACTTTTCACTACCATTGCATTTACCTATCCTTCTTTCAGAGCATAATTTAAAATAAAATGCATCAAAAACACTATAGATGTGTGAGATGTGCACAAACCCAGTGACTATACATATCTGGAAGTCCCTCGATGACTGCAGCAACTTCAGCAAATCACTGCTGTTGCTATTCGCAGTGGGCCGTAGATAGTAAACACTACATGCACAATATACTTAATATTATGGTCAGGAATTACTTTTAAGAAATTATGTGCAAATGGCTTACATCATTGGATGAAAAACTAAATATTTAATAAATAATATTTAATAAATCCCTTTAAGGTCTGCAGGTGCCTTCAGGCCCTGAAGAAGTTCTGACATGTCCTGGCATTCTACTGTATATTTTTCAGTTCCTTATAAACATATAAATGTCTAAAGGCTAATTGTTCAGCCCAAACTGGTAGTAATATATGAGCAGCTTGTACAAATTTGTATTGAAATTTGAAAATGACAGTTATGCATGGAAAACAACAAAAAAGTCACTGAAAAAAAAATGATGTCACAATCATCCTGCTCAATCATAAACGGAAAACAAAATCTTCATTTACATTTTCTAAGACTCTTTTTGTTTAGTAAGGCTATATGTGATGAGGCCTGAACGATTATGAATAATACTGTAATTCACACCAGAGAAGACAAAAACCTGCATAATGAGCTGCATAATGAGCCTTTCAGTCAAGTATGTGACAGAGGGATGTGCTACGCACTCACTCATCATCTATACCACTTAATCCTGTATTCAGGGTCACGGCGGGCCTGGAGTCTATCCCAGGAGACTTAGGGCACATGGCAGGGTACACTCTGGAAAGGGTGCCAATCCATCGCAGGGCACAGACACACACACATACGCTCACTCATTCACACACTACGGACAATTTGGGAATGCCAATTAGTCTAAACTACATGTCTTTGGACTGTGGGAGGAAACCGGAGTACCCGGAGGAAACCCACCAAGCACGGGGAGAACATGCACACAGAGACGGGAATCGAACCCGGACCCTGGCGGTGCAAGGCGACAGTGCTGACCACTACACCACCGTGCCGCCCAGGCTTGTGCTACTGTACATGAAAATAGTTTGTAGTTTATTCAGAATATAGTTAACTGACAGGCAAAATAACTTTTTTTAAAAGGCGCACTCTTACACCCTTAACCTACAGTACTCATTCACAATGAAAATGTCCAGGATTGAGTGGAGAGGGACACAGATGATCGTATACACAGAAGACACAATTATTGCATAAATATGAGCGTACAAAAACACACATTCAGGGTCAAACAGTGTAAACAGGAACAAAGCACGATGAAGAAAGGGTGTTAGGTTTGTAACATATACCCTATACACCTTCATACATCCTTGTGCCACTCTCGAAAAGCAGTTCCTGTTCAAATGAAGACACAAGTGATGAATATGGCATACCTGGCATTTCCATGGTGTTTTTTTTTGCTGCTTACGATACACTGCTTTACAATACACACAGACCGTCTGATCAGCAGTGGCAACATTCCCGTCCCCTGAGGTCAGTCCATGTGCTGGTTGTACAGTATGTAGTCACAGGTGCAGACGGGTATTTATTGTGTGTCCTTCCACTTTAAAAATACAAGAGATTCATCCCAAATCCAGACCCTAGTCATGGTCCAGGTCCCCATGCGAGCAGGAATCATGAGTCATCATCAGTCTGTGTTTACCATGAAACAGTGATGGCTGCTTGTTTGCATTTGCTTTCTATCAAACAGGTGGCTGATCATGTTCACTGTCACAATAAAAAAAAGAGAAAAAAAACAACATGAGCATGATAACACAAATAAAAGAAAAAAATGGATGTTATTATCATCATCATCATCATCATCATCAATCACTAATGACAGGTTTTTGTAATGTTATACAATGACTTGTACTTTTTTTTTTTATCTGAATATTACAAAATCTGTGCTACATAACCCAGTACTTTAGTCACTTGGAGCTAAAATGTTTATGCTAAATAACATTATAGATAGCAGTGTCATAAGCTAACCCAAAACTAAACCAAATAGCTACTGTAAGCTAAAGCTATCCAAAATGGGGTGAAATACTGTACATTAGGCAATATCTTAGCCACCGTGAGCTAACCTGTTTGTGCTAAGCTACACAAGGCAGTATGTTAGCATGATAAGGGTTGTTATCTACATGCTACCCTAAGCTATATAATTGACATTGAAAAACAATGTTTCAAATTAACTGACCAAAGATAAAATAAAATAATCAGGTTTATATTATCAGAATAATATTATTTAAGACTTAATAACTTACCCATGCTGCTCCTCTGTTCTCTGTCAAAACCTCCAGTGTTGTTCTGAGGAGAAGCTAAACTCCTCCCACTGACCAGAACATTCTGTACCCTTTATGGTAGAACAATTATGTACCTTCATGTCAGTTGTACCTTAAAAGATAAAAAAATGTATCATTAGAGTTTTGATCATACCAATAAGGGTCCATTTATTAAAAAGGTACAAAACGTTTTTTCAAGGAACATGTGTACCACTGACGTCTACCTTTTTTTTTGAAGAGTGTACCATATCGACTCAGAACAATGTTTCTTTGCACACATGCCTTGCTCTCATCTCCATGATATCTGATGGTGGCGGGGATCAGTTGGGCCACTGCGGTGGAGGATATGACAATACATGCACAAACTCCAAACAGGATAGATCAGTGATGTAATTTGATAAAATGTTGCAATCACTGCAGTTTATGAGGGTTTGTGAGAGATTATTCTAAATATGTGGGGGGAATCATGTCTGTACTTGTTCATGTCTGAACAGATGAGAAGCAAAGAAAGTGTATCAATCTGAAAAGAGTAATAAAGCTATTTCTAAGGCTTTGGGACTCCAGCAAACCATGTAAGAGCCGTTATCTACAAATGGAAAAAACTTGGTGAACCTTGCCAGACACCTTCCCAGGAGTGGCCGGCCAACCAGAATTGCTCCAAGAGCACCACGATGTCTCATCCAGAACCTCAATCCAAGAACCCGGAACAACATCTAAAAAACTACAGGCCTCGCTTGCCTCAATCAGTGCTTATGATTCAACAAAAAGAAAGAACTTGGGCAAAATGGCATTCATTGGGGAGTTACAAGGCAAAAGTCACTGCTGGCCAAGAAGAACATACAGTGTGTATCCAGGGTCACCGGGGGCCTGGAGCCTATCCCAGGAGACTGAGGGCAAGAGGTGGGATACACCCTGGAGAGAGTGCCAAGTCATTGCAGGGCACACATATATACACACGTGGACAAAATTGTTGGTACCCTTCGGTCAATGAAAGAAAAACTCACAATGGTCACAGAAATAACTTTAATCTGAAAAAGTAATAATAAATAAGAATTCTATGAAATGTTAACCAATGAAAGTCAGACATTGCTTTTCAACCATGCTTCAACGGAATTATAAAAATAAATTAACTCATGGAACAGGCCTGGACAAAAATKATGRYAMCBYTAACTTAATAGTTTGTTGCACAACCTTTTGAGGCAATCACTGCAATCAAACGATTCCTGTAACTGTCAATGAGACTTCTGCACCTCTCTGCAGGTATTTTGGCCTCCTCACTCCTCATGAGCAAGCTGCTCCACTTGTGTCCGGTTTGAAGGGTGCCTTTTCCAGACAGCATGTTTCAGCTCCTTCCAAAGATGCTCAATAGGATTGAGGTCAGGGCTCATAGAAGGCCACTTTAGAATAGTCCAATGTTTTCCTCTTAGCCATTCTTGGGTGTTTTTAGCTGTGTGTTTTGGGTCATTGTCCTGTTGCAAGACCCATGACCTGTGACTGAGACCCAGCTTTCTGACACTGGCCAGCACATTTCTCTCTAGAATCCCTTGATAGTCTTGAGATTTCATTGTACCCTGCACAGATTCAAGACACCCTGTGCCAGATGCAGCAAAGCAGCCCCAGAACATAACAGAGCCTCCTCCATGTTTCACAGTAGGGACAGTGTTCTT
>QMIH01000417.1:46338-73216 GCA_003987875.1 Clarias batrachus | reverse complement strand
GGTACCATCATTTTTGTCCAGGCCTGTTCCATGAGTTTATTTTTTTAAATAATTCCATTGAAGCATGGTTGAAAAGCAATGTCTAACTTTCATTGGTTAACATTCATAGAATTCTTATTTATTATTACTTTTGTCAGATTAAAGTTATTTCTGTGACCATTGTGAGTTTTTCTTTCATTGACCGAAGGGTACCAACAATTTTGTCCATGTGTGTATACACTCATTCATTCACTACAGGCGGTTTGGGAATGCAAATTAGCACAATCTGCATGTCTTTGGAATGTGGGAGGAAACAGGAAAATCCACCAAGTATGGGGAGAACATGCAAACTCCTTCCACACAGATCCAAAGCGGAGTTCAAACTCAGAGCCTGGAGGTGCAGGGCGACAGTGCTAACCATAATGCAACCATGCTGCCTGCTCATCTAACGGTTACCAAAAATATTTTGATTATCGCCAAGACTTCTGGTCAAATATTCTGTCTGATGAGACAAAAGTTTAACTATTTTAAAGGTGTACGTCATAACAGATGGAACCACGAATCCTGCTCTCTACCAGATGATCCTGAAGGAGAATGTCCGACCATAGGTTAGTGAGATCTAGCTCAAGAGTTATGCAGAAGGACAATGATTCAAAATCAAAACCAAAATGAAGGTTTTGGAGTGGCCGAATCAAAGTCCGGAGTTAGATACTTAAAAAGGCTATTCATGCACATACACATGTTCATACACAACCAGTTATAAGGTTTAGGGGTAGGTTTGGATGGATTTTTCCCTTTAATAAATGAAATTAGAATTTAAAAACTTTTGCATTTTGTATTTACTCAGGTGATCTTACATAATATTCTGCATAATTTAAGTGCAACTAAGATATCACTTTTGGCATGAAGTCAACTCAGACAAGGGTGTTTGTCTTTTTTACATGAAGAAATGGAAGCAGTTTTGATGCACATGTGTCGCCCTCGAATTCAATTAGTAAACGATAATGTAGTTAGTCAGCATGGCATCCTTGGACTTAACACTTGTATAAAGATATCCTTACACAATGCACAAACAGATTGCGACATGAAAGAGTAAAATTCAGCTTCAACAACATAATTAAAATATGACAAACCTTTCTATTTTCAGACTGTTGTGCAAGAAAAACAAGCCTTTACAAGAAAAAATGTGAAAGAAATATGGTAACTGGCACCATGTGAAAGAATCTAGGCCCCAAAATAATCCCCGGTGTTAGTCACTATGTGTTTCTAAGCAGATTCAAAAAATGTTGGCTACGAAGTTCTTGGTTTAAGGAAAGTATGAGACATACGTCCTAATTACAGCCCCGCTCCTGGAGGCATAGCTGACTCGCACAACACAAGCGCAACTCAAGCAAAGCGCCCACATGACTTAGAACTAGGCTAAGTTCTTTTAGCATGAACTCCTGGAACATGTTAGTGTTGGCAAACGGCAACCAAACACTTTGTACAAACAACGTGCAATTGATTTATGCCTCACTTCCTGTTTTGCATGCCGTTAAATGTAGATTCTGTGTTGTCGTGGCAACAGTGGTCAACAGCAAGATAGAAAAAGAGTTAAGAATATGGAATATGGAACTAAGAAGAAGTCGAGAAGAGGCAGAAGGCTCACTGACTCACTTGTGGGTTAATCTAGGCCCTGTTAACAAGCAGAAACCCGTTTCTTAGCTTCCTTATTTTTTGATTTACAGTATGTGTGTGTGTGTGCGGTGTTGTCTGGTACAAAGATGTTCGATGTGGATCCTTTCGGTGCTGTAGGTTGTAGGGTGAGGATGCTGTGGATCAGACCTGGTTTAATGGCGTTTGTATATTTCTTTTAGGGTATGATCAGATGTACTGTAGAAGTAAATGTACATATTTGGTTTAGCAAACAAAGGCAGTCTGACGTATTGCATCGCATGGTAATGTTCTATCAAACATTAAAAGCTGGCAAAGATGATCTTCCTGTTTGCTACTTGACCTGGGTGATGTTTTTTTTTTAAGCAGGAAGTTTCTGGTGAGGGGTGTGGTCTTTCAGGAAGCATAGCACCTCTGGGCACTGTTACCCACATGAAGTCTCGATGTCTGTAGCACTGTGTTTAGTCAGGTTTAATGATTTGCGAAACAGTCGGTGATGCAAACGCAGTGAAAATGCCAGTGTGATGCCTCATGGTTTACCGGAGCTCCTGCACGGTTGTTTAGAAAGCGAGGATTAAGGAGATTGTTGTTGGCAATGCTCTGACCAAAACAAGATGCAGTGTAAACAAGAATTACCTGCAATGTCAAACTAAAGGGGTGCAACGTCTGCTTTGCTTTTGATCACTGTCACATGTTGATCACAAAGATAACAAAACTAATCCTCTTTTCAGGAGGCCGCATTAGAGTCAGACAGATGGCTGCAGAGCCGACAACAACGCCATGGTCACCAAAGACGCCAATGACTTCTGGTCATGAGTGAGTGTGTTACTCTACTGCACACACACACACACACACATGCACACATGCTCATCGTGACTCGAAAGGTCAGTGTGTGCAGATTAGGTGGCACATTACTATGCACTCACTCTGGGCGCAGAGTTAAAGATAAACCAGTTTGAACCGGCTACAGAGTAAAGCCACTGTCTCGGTCATTCTCTCACACACACACAGACACAGTGTGACACAGACACATTCTCTCTCACACACACATGCACACACACACACACACACACACACACACACTTTCATGAGAGCATTTCAGATTTTATGAGGCTCTTTTATGAACTTGGATGAGCTTCAACCAAATCATATTACAATGCCATTCTCATTAACACACAGTCCCAGTGTTGTGGCAATAAGAAGTGTGCTGAGTCAGCAGAGCTTGGGGAATCACATAGCGTTAAATCCCATGTTTACCTTCACTTCTTCAGATGAGGTGCTGTTTTGTAAACACAAACCCACCGCCTGTATACGGTTAAGTTTCTTACCAGGTCAGAACGGTGTGTTTCTCCAGGACCCATAGCAAGCACAAAGAATGATGAGAGCTGGCACAGAAGAGAGCTGCATGAAAACTAGCTCACAAAATGGCCACCACCCTGGATACTGTACCTTTCTGAAAGTTGTGCATTTAGCAAGGATTCCAAGCAAGCAAACAAGCAAACAAGGAAGAGGACTATCAGGTTTATCCGGTCAACTATTTCCTCACTTGTTTTTGATTGCATGTTTTGCACATGTTATTTTTTAACTGCTACAGAAACAGATTACCAATTAACATTTTTCATTAACACTCAGAACAGAATTAAAATAAATGTCAAAGTATAAAGTACACTCACCTAAAGGATTATTAGGAACACCATACTAATACGGTGTTTGACCCCCTTTTGCCTTCAGATCTGCCTTAATTCTACATGGCATTGATTCAACAAGGTGCTGAAAGCATTCTTTAGAAACATTGGCCCATATTGATAGGAGAGCATCTTGCAGTTGATGGAGATTTGTGGGATGCACATCCAGGGCACGAAGCTCCCGTTCCACCACATCCCAAAGATGCTCTATTGGGTTGAGATCTGGTGACTGTGGCGGCCATTTTAGTACAGTGAACTCATTGTCATGTTCAAGAAACCAATTTGAAATGATTTGAGTTTTGTGACATGGTGCATTATCCTGCTGGAAGTAGCCATCAGAGGATGGGTACATGGTGGTCATAATGGGATAGACATGGTCAGAAACAATGCTCTGGTAGGCCGTGGCATTTAAACGATGCCCAATTGGCACTAAGGGGCCTAAAGTGTGCCAAGAAAGGATCCCCCACACCATTACACCACCACCACCAGCCTGCACAGTGGTAACAAGGCATGATGGATCCATGTTCTCATTCTGTTTACACCAAATTCTGACTCGACCATTTGAATGTCTCAACAGAAATCGAGACTCATCAGACCAGGCAACATTTTTCCAGTCTTCAACTGTCCAGTTTTGGTGAGCTCGTGCAAATTGTAGCCTCTTTTTCCTGTTTGTAGTGGAGATGAGTGGTACCCGGTGGGGTCTTCTGCTGTTGTAGCCCATCCGCCTCAAGGTTGTGTGTGTTGTGGCTTCACAAATGCTTTGCTGCATACCTCGGTTGTAACGAGTGGTTATTTCAGTCAAAGTTGCTCTTCTATCAGGTTGAAAAAGTCGGCCCATTCTCCTCTGACCTCTAGCATCAACAAGGCATTTTCGCCCACAGGACTGCCACATACTGGATGTTTTTCCCTTTTCACACCATTCTTTGTAAACCCTAGAAATGGTTGTGAGTGAAAATCCCAGTAACTGAGCAGATTGTGAAATACTCAGACCGGCCCGTCTGGCACCAACAACCATGCCGCGCTCAAAATTGCTTAAATCACCTTTTTTCCCATTCTGACATTCAGTTTGGAGTTCAGGAGATTGTCTTGACCAGGACCACACCCCTAAATGCATTGAAGCAACTGCCATGTGATTGGTTGATTAGATAATTGCATCAATGAGAAATTGAACAGGTGTTCCTAATAATTTTTTAGGTGAGTGTATGTACTGTATATGGTATCAATTCATTGAGGTTTTTGGACATTAATTTCTGCACAGTCACTTTAGTTGGTTCACTTATGTACAGTCCCGTCACAGCATTTAAATTGCGTTGAGGTCTTGGCTTTGACTAGGCCATTTGAAAAACCTTGATTCTTTTCTTCTCAGGCACTCTGATGTAGCTTTACTACTGTGTTTTTTGTCATTGTCCTGTTGCATGACCTATTGTTGTCCAAGCTTTAGATGGTCACAAATTTGTCTCTACAATACTCTGGTATACAGCGGAGTCCATGGTTGACGCACTAACAACAAGGTGTCCAGGTCCAGCTGAAATGCTGTTTGGCACTGGGCAACAAGACCAAACAACTCAATTTTGGTCTCATCTGTCCAGCTGTGCTGTCACAAACTTTAACATTTACCATGGATCTGAGATGTCTGTATGTTTGTATGTCTGTATATACTGTACCATACTGTGCAAATGTTTAGGCAGGTGTGGAAAAAATGGTGTGGAGGATTAAACCTGGGTGAGTAACACCCAAACTCTGTACCTAAGGTGAGGTTGTGGAAGACAGGTCATACACCATGGCAAGACTAAAGGACAGCAACAAGATACAAGGTAGTTATATCAGCTAGGTCAATCCCAACCAGTGATTTAGGAGCAGACTGGGGTTTCAAGATGTAAAGTTCAAGCTATTTTTTAAAGAAGGACAAAAAAGAGGCACTGTAGACGCAGTGGTCGGCCAAGGAAACTTAATGCAGCAGATGAAAGACACATCATGCTTACAGTATGTGCATTTGACATCAGAAGATGTTAAGCAGTGCCCTAAGCAAAGAAGTGTCAGAAACCACTGAAACCCAGGTATATCCATCTACTGTCTGAAGAAACCTCACCAGAAGTGGTCTTCATGGAAGAATTGCAGCCCCAAAGCCATACCGCTAATATGGAAACGAGGCTAAGTGACTCAACTATGCATGAAAATATGGGAACTGGGGTGCAGAAATATGGCAGCAGGTGCTCTGGTCCAATGAGTCCAAATTTGTAAAGCATGGTGAAGCAGCAGTAAAGCATGGTGGAAGTTCCTTGAAAGTCTACAAGTGGAGTTGGATAATTGGTCAGGATGTTTGATGTTCTCAATGAAGAAAAATACAGACAGATAATTGTCCATCACTCATGGAGACATTGGATTGGCTCCAAAATTTATTCTGCAGCTGGTTAACGACCACAAACATACAGCCAATTTCATGAAGAACTTTCTTCAGTGTAAAAAAGAACAGGAAGTCCTGAAAGTTCAATTCAATGCAATTCAATGCATGTGTCACTTTTTACAATATAAAGCAATTATACAAAGCAAATAACATTACCGGTCTAATAAAGGCTGATTGTTCAGGTTTCTATGACAGCAGCCCTGACAGAAGTGCAGCTACCACTCAAAGATTTCTAATTCATGCTCTCAGTTTAATACTGTTGTTGTTGTTGTTTCTATAGTAAGTCATTTACACTGGTAATGGGAGAGTAATGACTTTGTGTACAGTCTCGGCTAACGCCGTTAGCATGCCTGGAAGCATAGCGCGGCATGTTTTGTGGTGTGTTTTGAAAAACCCTGCTGTGGGTCAGTGATGTCACTCTGTTATCTAAAGTGGATGATGCAGTTAATAATTAACAAAGATAAGTGTGGGATAAGTGTTTCTCTATCTTAATTTATTTTCCTTTTTTTTTTTACGTAATATGAGTAACTGTTTCTTGTAAGCAGATGATGAAAATGGCAGGAAGTGTTATAAAGATGACTGCTTGTCTTTTCAAATGGTTTCCACCCTCGTCTCGGTGGTCACATCCCCCGAGGTCTGAAAGATCTATTGTTTAGATTTCTCTCTCCACAATCCCCCCCCCACCTTCCTGAACCGTTATCCTCGTTCACTTTCTAGAGAGACCGAGACAAAGTTTGGAACCAGGACAACAATTGTGCGTCGTGGCTGGAGACCAAGGTCAGGGGTGTAACTCCCTCCCAACAACCTTCAATAAACTCAGCACACACACACACACACACACACTCGATGTGTATAGACCCATGATAATTGATTATTTCATAGACTGGCCTTAGTGGTTTGTTGTGCCAATGGGATATTGTTAAACCTGATATCACTGAGCTGAAGTGTTACCAGTGATCTCCAAACGTGCAGTGTAGAAAACGGCCAGTTTTTTAATCTTAGGATTAAAATTCTCTCTCTCTCTCTCTCTCTCTCTCTCTCTCTCTCTCTCTCTTTGTTGTGTGCCTATGTCAAAGAGAAAAAGAGAGAGATAGAACATGAAGAAAAGGTCTGAACCTTATTAACCTTGCGACTGGTGGGAACCGGCTACAAGAGGAACCAATCTTGCGAAGTGAATTAACATACAGTACAGCAAAGGTTCTTGGAATTCCATCAGATAACAAGGAAAGGGGGTCATTATCTTTCCCTCTACGTGTATTCCGACTAATCCCGCTTTCGTAAAAGGATGTCAGCGATGATTGGACAACGTAAATGTCGACTTGCGGAATCATTTACAAATAAAGCAAAATCATTTTAATGAAGAGGGGTGGTACTAGCCAACTACAGAGAAAAGGCAGGTAAGGGTAGGAAAATGGGTAGGAAAAGAAATAATAACTAGTACTTGCTACAGAGACTTCCACTGTTTTAAATTAGAAAAGTAGTCCTTCTAAAACATTCTGCTTATTGTACTACATACAGTACACAGCTCATTGAGGTTTTTGAGCATTCGTTGTTCACAGCTCTCTTCAGGTCTCACCAAAGTTAGGTTAAGGTTTGGACTTGATGAGGCCATTCCAAAACCATGTAACATATCATCCTACAGTATGATGCAAATTTACTGGTGTGCTTCGTCATATCGCATGACCCAATTTTGACCACGCTTCAGTTGTAGTATACTCTGGTATACGTAGGAGTTTATAGTTGATTCAGTGACTGCAAGGTGCCCAGGTCATGTGGCTGCAAATCAAGCCCAAATCTTCACCCCTCCATTTCTGTGCTTGAGGTTTTTCTGCTGAAATGATGTTTGGTTTCCTCCAAAGATGGAGCTGGGCAGGCCAAACAACTCCACTTTGGTCTCAAATGTCAATAGGACATTATTTAGGACGTCTTATGTTTTTGTTCAGATGGAGTTTTGCGAACTTGAGTCTTGTTTCCATGTTCTTTTTTGACAAAAGAGGCTTTCTCCTGGCAATCCTTCTGAACAAACCATAATTGTTCAGTCTTCTTCTAATTGATCTGTCATGGACTTTAGCATTTAATATGCCCAGTGAGCCCAGTGGGGTCTGGGACGTAACTCTTGGGTTTTTTTGTATTTCACATTACACAGTCTGGCCTTGTCATGAATGTGTTGGGACATCCACTAATGGGAGTGCAGGGAACTGTCTTAAATGCTTTCCACTTGTTAATAATCCCTCTTACTTCTCAATAGCTTCTTTAAGACCATTGCTTATGTCTTTCCCTCTTGGCATTGTGTTTACAAACACCTGAATGCTGAAGAACCTCTGTTTTTATAGTAGTCTGCACACCTGTTAAGAGCTGATCATTAGCAGTACTTTTTCACCTGAGGTTGTATTTACCTAATAATGAGACCCAATATGATACGATGATGTTTACAATGTTTTATACAAATTTACATAGAATTAAAAGGGGGGTACTAACTTTTGAAAAGTATTGTATATATATAAGGGAAACCATGACTTCAATCTCCTTGATCTCTAATCGCTCTCACCATCTCCAGTAACTCAATCGACATCATGCTAAAGAGCACTGGGTTGTTCACGAAGTTCTCTCTGCACTTTAACTGCCATGTGTTTTGTATTTAGGATACGATTAGAGACGAGATCTGCTGCTGGCTGTTCTCCTGTTGGGGTAGGAAGATTGCCCTGTGTGGGCAACACCTGCATTGTTTATGCCACGGGGAAGAAGCAAACCAAGGTAACAGGGAGGAACACAATCCTAGGTATGAAATGGTGGGGTGATTAGAAGATGCAGTTTTCGTCAATCTCTATTTATAATCAGCACAAAGTGGTGAGGCTGTAGTTGTGCGTTTTCCACCGACATAAAATCTGTAACCTGACAACGCATCACTTGAGGCCACACAGGGCACTGCAGGACATTCACACCACCTGAACCAGAATAAGGAGTGGCTATACGGCCGTTTTGTTTAAACACCTGCACAAAATGTTACTGCACACATTTTGAAATGGGAGCTTTTGTTGTGAAGGTTGTGTATCATATTGCCTCTGAGACTGCATGTGTTGTGTATTAACTGCTGCCACAGTTACTGAACTTCTGAGCATCAACTCTGATGGATCTGAAGCGTTTTAATTGCTGAGAATGGAGATCAAGTGGATCAAGAATGTGTAGCTCTTTTATCCACCACCAGAGGGTAGCATTGTGGACATTTAGTCAGTTTAGAAAGCAGTATAAAGGACCTTATACCTAATGTCAGCTATATTTGTGATGTTATTTAATGGCAGGCAGGTAACAGCTCTCCCTCTCTCAATGTCAGTTGCTGAGTGAAACCCAGATGCAGTTCTGGGTGTGGACAAGCGTTTAGGGACATAAGGGAACTTTGTTTGTTTTTTCCCCATACAGGACAACCACAGATCCAGGATCAGCCCATGCTTTTTACCTATTGAAAATGTACAACTGGCCCTGGATCAGCTGTAACAGCAGTAACTGTCTTTCTTTACTGAAGTGTGAAGGCTGATCCTAGATCTGCAATTCCTGTTCAATATAATTTTAGTTTGTCTCTTGCGCTTTAGGTTGCAAGTTTGTGCAGTCGCATGTTGTCCAAGTTTTATTAAAGGATCTGTGAAGTTTGTACAGATGCACGCATCATTGAAGATACATGCAATAATATTTATACACTCCTTATCCGGAATAAATCTTTCCACGACCAGATCTTTTGTGCTGTGCTCGTCTTTTATTTCTGCATTTTGTACACGCTCACTCACTCATCTTCTATACTGCTTTATCCTGTATTCAGGGTTGCAGGGGGCCTGGAGCCTGTCACAGGAGGCTTAGGGCACGAGGCGGGGTACAGGGTGCCAATTCATCACAGGGCATACACACACTTATTGGGCAATATGGGAACGCCAATTAGCCTAATCTGCAGGTCTTTGGACTGTAGGAGGAAACCGAAGTGACATGAGAAGATGCAAACTCCATGCACACAGAAACAGGAATCGAACCTGGACCCTGGAGGTGCAAGGCGACAGTGCTAACCACTACACCACCATGCTGCCGGCATATTGTACAGTTAAGGATAAAATCTTAATATTCTGTACATATGGTTTAGTGGTTAAGGAAATCTATGACATTTTCAAGAATGTTGAAAGCTATGATTGTAGTTGGAGTTGGTTTTTAAACAGGGACTGAACAACAAGAACCTCTGAATACAAACCACCGAGAAACAAACTGACTAAGCTTAATAAAGATGGATTCATTAAACTGAAAGCAGTTAAACAATAGTTTCATCCTTGTAGCTGAACCAGGTGTTTAGATGAGAGATGGTAAAAGCTGCTCATCATTACGAACGCACCCTTTGGTGTGACCTAATGTAGACAAGAGGAATGCTTTACATTAAAATTCCATTAACTAGCATTCACAAACCATGAACATCAGCAGAAATAAACCATAAATTAAAAAGAAAACTGGGGTACGTCTAAACATCATTTACTGTACATCTGCTTTAGGGAATGCTTATTTTATTCGGGACTAAAAACTACTCCAAAAAGTGTGCATTAATGTGTGTTAGATGTACACCTGCACTACGGTCATAGCTGCTCAACACCTTCTGACCAATCAGGATGCAGATCTCTACAAACTAATTCATGTCAGTGGTTACGTTATTCCTTTAACACACCTAATCCAGGTGTAATACAGTTGTGTAATTGTCCAGTCTTGAAATCCACAAAGTCCTTCTTAACTCCAAACACTTAAACAGGGTCAAATATGAGACTATTACCTGGATATGGACAGAGCACATACACCCTAAAAATGCTGGGTTAAAAACAACCCAAATATTGGACCAACTACATGCTGAGTTAATTTAACCCAGCAAGATGGGTAAAATATTCAATCCAAATGCTAGGTCATATTTAACTATAATGCTGTTTTAATTCTACCTCACAAATAGGTTATTATTATTTTTATGTTTTACATGTCTATGGGTAAAACAGTTTAAACAGTTTAATTACTTAGAGTTTTTTTGTAATAGACCAGCATATCAAAGTTTTGCAAACCATACATATATGCAATAAACAACACCCAATTAATTGTACAAATCATAGAAAGAATATTTATATTTATTTTTCAAAAGCACAAGATAAAATAATACAAAAAAAGTTCAACAGCGACATCATTACGATACTATTACTGAGTAGCACTAATGCCTGATGTGAATGTCTTTCCAACCTTAGAAAGAAAGAAATTAAAGAAAGTAAAAGTTTATGGTTGGCTATGGTTGCACATTTGTAAGAAGATTAGTGTTTTGTAACACCTCAACTTTTTATATGTGTTTGCTAACGCTAGTAAGCTAGCGTCATGCTGGCAGTTCAGTTAACAGTTTAGCTTTCATTCATCACTTCACCACCTTCATACACCCTGAAAGCATTCTACAAAGAAAGCTAAAAAGCTCAGACATTTTTGCAGTTTCTTTCATACACAGGTGGAGTTCTTTGGTTTGGGGAGCTAGCAGCCATTGTCAGATAAACTAGCATGCTATAGCACAGACCAGGCTGAAAGTTTGAGTGTAACATGGTAACAGTAATAAATGTTACATATAGTGAACAAAATCAGTCATAGGTGAGAGAAAGTGTGTATACAGACCTTATATTTTAACGTTTACATTTCCTCTTAAATGCGTGAGGAGGAACACCAAAAAACAGACACGCAGCTGACACAGCCACTGAATACACAGTGAACTTCGGGGGAGGGGCGGTCTTGTCTGTGATGTTTGCTGTCACTAGCTAAACCAACTCCAACCCAGCAAGCTGGGTTAAACAGAAAGTACCCAACTCACTGTAAATAACCCAGAAAAATAACCCAACAGAGGCAACCCAGCGTTTTTTTAGTGTGTACTGTACCTCAGCTAGTTCAATAGGGTGAGGCATGATGAATATATAAATAATAACTTAATGAATTCTTTACCCACACCTATTTAAAAGTCAGGCAGGAAGTGGTCATTTGTATTATTCATTTGTATTATTCATTTATCTGTTCTTTTCAAATTTCTTCATGCAATTTGCAGTTATTGGACATGTACAGTAAGTTCAGGACTGGAATTCTCTACAGTCTGAGCCCCCAATAACGAACTCAACTCCATATAAATTAAAGACAGCAATATATTATATTATACTTCTAGACATCTAACACATAGTATGACTGCACAACATTTCCTGCTGTTGAGTCTGGTTCCTCACAAGTTTCTTCTGATTGCATTCTCAGGGAGTTTTTCCAAGGGCCACCATCACCCTAGGCTTGCTTATCAGGGACTATCAAATCAGTTTGTTTCATACACATTTTTTTACATTTCATACTGATTTCCAATTTTTTTTTTTTTTGATTGTGCAAAGCTGATTTGCGACAATAACAATTTTTAAAGGCGCTATACAAATTAAACTGAATTTATTTGTGATTTACAGAAAGACTTTAAGCACAGTACAGTGATGAGGCTCTTAACTTCTAAAAAATATTTGAACGGTGCAAACGTTTTTTAAAAAAGGCTGTACGTCCATAAATGACGATCCCTGTCGAAATGACTCAGAGCCGCACTGAGAACGTTAAAGGAATGAAACAGGGAAAGGGAATCTGTTCTACAATTGAACAGAGTTAGTTATTTGCATACTTTTATATCTGAGTTCATACAGTATCTGTTTCTTCTGTTTATTTGTTTAATGTTTATGAACCTTGCTTTGTGCACTGGTGCGCCGTCATGTTGGAACTGGTGTGGGGTTGTTTTCTCCGAGTTGAGCTCAGCCCCTTAGTTCCAATGAAAGGAACTCTTAGTGCTTCAGCATACCAAGACAATTTGTACAATTTCATGCTTCCTTCAATTGTACAAGTACCAAGACAATTTGTACAATTTCATGCAGCTTGTGGAAACAGTTTGGGGATGGCCTCTTCCAGTTTCAACATGACTGTGCACTATTGTTAAAGCATATTAAACCCTGTGGATTAAGAACTGAATGTTATTTATATGAATGTGAAGGCAGGCGAGTGAATACTTTGGTGTGGGAGCCCATGTTTATATTATGCAAATGTTATATTAGCATTATATAACATCTAAATATTATATGCTTATATTTCAATTTTGATTATATGAGTCAACCAACCAAAAATTATGATCTATTTAACAGCATTTCTGTTCTTGTGGTATTCCTGATGTTCACGTGACTGAAGCATTTTTTTTTTTTTTGCAGTTTTGGTCTTTGTAAGCTAATTACACTTTACTTATACACAGGCTTATATAAATGTTATGGTATTTTTTTACGTTATATTATATGTATTTATTATAATATATACAATTAAATTTTAATTATCTTCATCATAATCATCCACAATTTTGATAATCATTGAACTGAAAAAAAATCTTGTTTATGAAGTTTACTATTGTTATATTCTACTATTATTATATAATGACCCTAAAAATCAATAAATTGTTTTCTTATCCTTTACCAACAGATACATTGTTTTGTATGGAGAACACTAAGAGATGTAAAGCCCTGCTGGTTGTAGTGATTGACGAAAAAATCAATCTTGTGTACTGTAGCTGATGTTAGAGCAGTATGTGAGCCTGTGCAGAGCTATGAAGAATGCTGAACAACATGCTAGATGCATATTTTATCTCCATATTTCTTATTGAATATATTAGGTGCCATTATTTTTAGCCCCGTCCCTCACAAAGCCTGAGTGCATGCACTAATCTACATTTCTACTCCCACCTTCTACATCTCTAGACAAATGTTTTTTTTTACATGTAGTAAAGCAAGAATATAAAACGCTGTATGCATTGGGCAGCATTCATCTGAGTTCTCTTGCTTCACTGCTGAAAGAACTTCAGGTGAGGACATGATTGTGCTGAACAGAGACGCTTAAGATAATTCCTGTTTATGTTTGACTTTCTAAGGGAATATTCAACTGCACACAATAATTAGACTGTCCTTGCATGATCTGTGTGTTTTAATCTTTACTGATTGTGAGCTTTGTAAAATAACATGGATGCAATCTAAACATCTTTTGTTTACCTGAAAAAACTTTTCCCGATATATAAAAATAATAATAATAATAATTAATGAGCACTGCATGCAAAGCTAGCAGATTTGTGTCTTTCTGTCCAAAGACAATAATGTCTCATCATTAGGCTAATTAAAGGTTAATCAAAATCTAATAGAAAAATATATTTTTTTAAAAATTCTATTAATAGCAAGGCACTATTCAATAAGTCTGTATACTGGTTGTGATTTCAGGGTGAGTGAGTGAGTAAGAGTGAGCGAGCGACTGAGGGACGGAGTGTGTGAGTGTGTGTAAGTGAGTGATTCTGGTTAATAATCAAATGAGATAGAGGTTTCAGGAGACAAATGTGCACACGATGCATGACCTTTCACAGTAATGTCACACTGTAGTATCAGAGCGGATGGAGAAGTAGGTTAAATAAATAAATAAATAAATAGGTTGATACCCAGATACCTGTGTATTCCCTGCACTACACCACTGCCTGAATGTACCAAGTTTTCTATGGTTATGAGCTTTTTTTTTTTTTGGTCAGTGGAAGCTGTTCCAGAATGCAGCTCCACAACGGTCATAAGTTTCCACACATTACCACACGTCTGCTCTCTCCCTCTAATGACTTCCTGGAGTTGCCCTCATCAAAACATTAATGCTACAAACGGCAAAAACAGTCCAGCACCCACTTACATCAAAGCACTTACTGTATAATATCACACCCTGCATTGTACCACGTTCCCCCTGAAACTCCAGCTCTGCTCGATCTGTGCACCACCTCTCTGCGATCGATCTCTGTTTTTGGCACCTGGTGGTGGAATTAACTTCCTCTAGATGTCTGTACAGCCAAGTCGCCGCATAGCAATCTTTAAGTGAATCTGTTTCTAAAGTTGCCCGTTTCAACTGTCCACCACATTGGCAGTGCCAATAAGGGGATTAAATGTCTATGGTTTATTTAGATGTGTGAATACCATAAGTAATAATAAAAAATAATGATTTAATTGTTGACCAAACACATAAAGCCAACACTGGTGATTTTGACTTTATTTTTCGCATCTTTTTAGTCTTAGAACAATTTCTTTTTAACTTAACATTAGCAATATTGGTCCAGGTAGTGTACCTTGCGTTAATTTGTTTTTATTATGAAAGAAAAACAAACAAAAAAAAGACAAAAAAAAAAAAAAAACAAATGAACCAAAACTAAATTCCAACTTTGCTCAAATCAAAAATGGAAAAAAACAGTTGCAAAGCAATGATGATCAGCCCAAGCATCTCTGCCCTCGTGCACCAAAATAACTGTGGGCACAGCGGGCACAGCGGGCACATGCATGAAAAAGAAAATGTGTCATAATATGACACATACTGTAACAGTAGCTCAAACTGTGAGTGCATCGACACCAGTTTTTATATAACTAAGGAAGTTATTAACCACGTTCATGGTCTCTAATCAAACTGTAATTGTAACTCACACTCAAATTGTGATATTGCATGAAGATAACCTAGTAATCACAAAATTTTGCATTGTGTTTACATAGCAGTTAAGTGTTAGGATTAATCAATTAAATGATAGGTCTGTGTATCTTGCTGAGATTAACCAGGACAAAAGTGAAACTAAACTGCAAGGTTGTTGTTTATTCCTTGTTAGGCCAGATATTCTAGACGAAATTCCCATATGTTTAATGAACAAGTCTTTCTTAGGAAATCACAAAGAAAAAGTTTATGAAGATGTAATCATTATGGCGTTGAAATGACAGCAAAGTATTATTATTATTAGTAGTAGTAGTAGTAATAGAGTAGTTGTTATAATTTTACCTTCCATAAATTTTGACAATTGTATATTGCACATCCTGCTTCTGTAGTCAAACAGATGCTGCCCTGGTCCAGAGTCTTGCCACCACCTCCAACACCACTGTGATGAAGTCTGGAGACATGGTTCTTTTTTCCATGTGATCGGAAAGCATTTCCTGCATGTAAAGGGTTAAGTAGAACTGCATACTCTGGTGCACTCTGACTTCACACAACCCATAATGGAGAACTGCTCTTCTGCTCAAAGATGAAAGACTGATGAAGTAATTAACTTGTTTTTAAGTTGGTGGCACATCATAATTGCAGCTTAACAGTTTCTTTTCAAAAGAAAGCATGCTGTGCTTAGAAAATACATATTATGCTGTGTAAAATGTGCCACAGTTTTTCCAGAATCCGCAGAACTACCCTTACCTTGTGGGTGTATTTTTAAAAATAATTCACGCCCTCACTCTTACTCCAATACAAGGTCACAGGAGGCCTGGAGCCAACCCCAGGGGATTCGGGGCACAAGCATACACTGCAGATTTGGTGTGCAATCCAATGCAGGGGACAAGCACGTGCACTTGCACACTATAGGGAATTTGGAAATACCATTCAGTCTACCATGCATGTCATTGGACTATGGGATGAAACACGAAGGAAGCCCACCGAAAATAGGAAGAACATGCAAACTCCAAACGCACAGACCTGAAGGACGTAGGAGGTCCACAGTGCCAACCGCTTTCCCACTGTACTGCTTTTAACCTGCCTGTGTGTGTGTGTGTGTGTGTGTGTGTTCCTTTTTGATAGAATGCCACTCCATCGATTCCAGCCTCAACTGGTTGGAGAGTGTGATAGAAGAGATAATATAGACACAGAACAAAGGAACAGGGAACGGATACATACACATCGTTTCATATTTCATCCAGAGAAGGCCAGGAAACAGGGCAGATAAGCTGAGTGTAGAATGTGAGATGAGAGTGAGACAGGAGACATGATGAGAGTGGATTTAAAACACACAAACTTTATAGATTGCAGTCTTATTGTACAGGCTTTTGCTCGGTATCAACAATGTTTACCTGAGAAAGAGAGCGCTGCAGGTCATGCCACCTTATCAATATATAAATGAGAATGCTATGTCAGATCCACACATGGCATTCACCTGAATGTCAGATCACACACTCCAAGCTGCCCGTAGCTGGTTTGTACCAGATGAGCCACTAACTACCAGAACGATAAGCTTAGCGGCTATGCACTAAACCTCCTCCTTCCCTCACCCAACCCTAAGCCAGGGCACACCTCAACATTCCACACTAAAACATGAAATGCTAGCATCGTGCTATCTAAACAAGTGCTTGTGATGGAACTAGTCATTGTCTGACGCCAGCAGGAAGTCCTGAGATAATGGGTTTATAAGCATAGGTGTTGTTATAATTTAATTAAGCTCTTATCTACACAACGAATGAGTTTGGAGTGAACTGGTTCATACCAGAGTTTTATGCCACATAGCAGGAAAACAATAAATCCCAGCTGACCGAGAGAAACCAGATCCTCTTTACTTACTGCTTATTTCAACAGTGGATATGAGTGTGTGAGGCAGTGAAACAAATCCTGACCCCCCCGGCTGAAAATCAATAAACACTGGAACCGGTTACGGGTGAATATCTGCGTTAGTGCTGCTTATAACAGAATCTCTACAAAAACATATTGCGTACATGAAATAATTATTATAATTCAATATAAATACATAAACTGTACAAATTTATTCATATATAAACTTTATGAGTATATATAAATATGAGTAAAATTATATTAATGTGTTTGCCATGGATGATGCCCACGAATGTAGTTTTTTGTTGATTCCACACTGTGGTGGGATATGAGTATAACCTGGATTGCTTTAAAAGCAATGTTTACTAGTCACTGTTTCAAAGCTGCATTTTCTCTTTCCCTGTTACTAAAAAAACATAAAGTAGCAGACACTTGTGGAGACAGCACCCAAAATCTTTGTGACTTAGCCGGTTACATAGTGCATGCAATGTTTAAAAAAAAAAAAAGTATTCCATTTTGGTCTAAATGTGTCTTTTATGAGCTGTGTCTTTAATAAAATGTTACTCCGACACAAACGTCTCTACCTTAACTATATTTCCTTGCTACTCCTAACTAATTAGGACACTTCTGGAACTCGCCTACATTTGGTGGAGATATGAGTTATTTCCTACATTAAAACCTTTGAAAAACAGCGTGTACTACTACTTCTAAAGTAGGGGGAAAATTGCATCACTAAGAATTTTTGGCCACTTAGGAGTGATTTCGAGACACCTTAAATGGGGCCTAATCTTATTTGCTTTTTTCACACAATAAACACACACACACACACACACACACACACACACACACACACACACTACATTCCTGATAACACATCAGAATCATGATGTGCATTTCTCGCACGATTCACTTTTCTTGTTTGCACACTGCTCATTTGCGTATAAATGAGGACTAACTTGCACTTTTGGACACTTACACTACTGCTGTGACATCTCATATCATGTCAAACCCAGACACCCACATCTCTATACTTTAATACTTTACAGTTACATTTTCATTTTTATAAATTCTATCCCTGTGAAATTTGTATTTCTATTTTTATTCCATTTTATTTTGTAACTTAATTTCCATCTTAAATCTTTTTATTATATTGCAAATTAAAATTTTAGTTTAATTGTATCTTAAACTGCAATATTTCATTTGTAGTGTTTTTTTTTTTTTTTTTTCCAAGACAGTCATATAAGCATTTCACTGCATATCACACAGTATATGGTTGTGGACGTGACAGATAAATGTTTTATTTGATTTAATCCAAATCAGTTCAAGTCTTCTCTTACTAAAAAAATAACCAACACCTTCTTACTAATTCGGATCCGGAATGCTGCAGTATTAGCCTTATTAGGCATGAGCGCTGCCTCGAATGCAAAACCAGTGGATGGCTTGCAAACTACTGAGGCACATCGGTTATGGAGAAAGGATGACATCAGTGCACCGATGTCACCCAGGGCAAATTTCACTGATGTCTTAGGTGTGGGTGTTCAAAGTGCTGTACAAGACCTTTTCACCAGAATAACGCTAATCAGGGTAGCATTGTTACCAGGTGTTAAGAGAGATGTGTCAGTTATTTCTTTTGTAAGACTGAGGATTTAATTGAGAGTAATTTCTGCACTATTCATTGCTAATAATATAGGAGATGTGTGCAGAACTTGTTCTCTTAAGGTTCCAACAATAAAGTCCTGCAAATGGACAAGAACTTTTATCTAATTACAAGATATGATAATATTTAACTTGTTTCTGTATTATAGCTGCTTAACTAATTATAATGATAGACTCAATATCCATGGTGGGATTTGACATGAACACAGTTCACAAGTACTGATGTAATTAAACTGCATTCTTCTGTGAAGATACAAATGTACAAAACCAACCCAGCAGAAGTGCATCAGAATGATCACAAGGATTTAAACAAAATATAATAATTTATTGTAAAAAATTACAAAACGTGTAAAAATGCATGACCAAAATGTCATAAAAGCATTGTAATAATATTTAAATCTATATGAATAAAAACGCACACTCATTAGTCTATGTGCCGTTAGTCCTTTAGTCTTTGCAAAAGTTCATGAGAAGTTTCTGGAAGTTCCTTCATGCGTTCCTGTTTGATGTGCATTAATTACAGCCGAGCTTCATCTCAGAGCTGCTGTTTGTGCTTCATCATCACAGCATGACACCGGCACTTCACCCGCCGGTAAAACGGTCCATTTTTAAGCACGTCTGGATCTTTTGGCTTGCCATACGCGGTTTTCCCCGCCGGGCTGTGAGCGCCTCTCTCTCTCTGGAGACTGGGAGTTTTTCCCTCCGTGTCCCTGAGCATGTGACCGCGGTGTGGACTCGGGAGTCCGCTTCCCGCTCGGTTCTGTCCTGCGGCTCGTCCACCGGAGCCGTGTGAAGTGCATCCTCAGCGCAGCTTCAGAAGGCCGCGGAGTGTGCGCGCGATCTGCAGGAACTTGTCCTTCTTGCGCTGCTTGAGCGCCATCAGAGCGCGCGCCGTCTCGTCGGGGTCGTTGGCGCACGAGAAGATGCTCCGCGCGCGCTCCTCGGCCTTCGCGTCGCCCGCCTTGCGGAAGAGCCGCGCGAGCGCGTCCTCGCTCACGTGCTCGAAGATGTTGGGCGCCCCGCGCTTGCGGCAAGCCGTGTCGAAACGGTTAGCGCGTGCGGGGGGACACACCCGGCAGCTGTCTGACCTCGTCGTGTAGCTCGCCATCTTCCTCTGCGGTCTGTTCCACTGAGACTCTCTGTTCTCCTGCGTCTGCGGGACTTTCTCTTTGTTCTCGCCAGTTCTCGAGAGACCAAACGAGATTCTAGTCCGCGCGCTCTGTGTGCTCGCTCGAGGCTGAGTGAAGCACACGCCGCAGCGCTCGCGGTATTTATATCCTGAGGAGCCGCTCGCGAGAACTGCGTCACGTAGACTGCTGACACGCCCCCTTTTCTCTTTAGCAGAATTTAAATTAATATAAACTATTGGAAATAATGAAATACAGAATACTGAGCACAGTATATACACCGATTATAATTCTGAGTAGCTCTCCTTCACCCTCCACAACAATTTTGACTTAATTTTAATTTGAGAGACTTTGACAAGGGCCAGGAATGTGAAATGTTCCTGGTCTGCAGTTTTCAGGACATACCAAAAGTGGTGCAAGGAAGGAAAAACAATAAACTGGCGACAGGGTCATGAGTGGCAAAGTCTCACTAATGCACATGGGAGGTGTTACTGGTTGTAATAAAAAGGTGTTAGAACACACAGTGCATCACTGGTATGGTGGAAAAAGGGAGGAGGGGGACCTACTCAGTATTAGCCAAATGGTCATAATCTTATGGCTGATTGGTTTATATATATATATATATATAAACTGATTTTTTTTACTATTTTACTATATTATTATTTACTATTATTATTAAAGTAATAATAAAAATAGTAAAATAGTAAAAAAAATTCAGTTTATATATATATAAAACACTCACATATGATTGGCTGGTGTCACTGTGATTGACAGGGGAGTGATCTAAGAAAGAAAAGAGGGGGCTCTCAAATAAAAACATTTTGTGGTTTTATAACAATATAATGTAAGATATTATTATTATAATTATTATTAATTTGAAGTGTTTAATTTATGATTTTCCGAGTCTTAATGCTTTAATGATAATGCTCCTTCATGTGTTTATCAGGCTTGAGCATCCTTATCATTTTTAAGGCTTTGGACTCTGGATAGGACACAGTAGCTTTGTCAGTAGAACTAAAGAGTCTGCGAAACTACCGTCATCTGTCTTTATCAGCAGAAACTCTTTAAACATTGTACGCATTTAAACATTGATCTCTGACAGTTCTAGCATTACTAACTCTTTGGTAATTCTGTCAAAGGTCGTGCTGGGCCTTAAATGAGAAAAATGCTCTCCCATGATGGTGTGCTATAAATATCTCCTGCTAGTTCATTTGAAACGGAAAATAGGCTTTTAGGATAATTGTTCAAATCCTGTCTGCATCTATAAACAACCAAGTCTTTCTCAACATACTGTATGGGTGCGGACGGCTCCTTTATACACAGCATACACACACGCCGTGTCGAACAGTGCTTGCTCTTGCTTCTTTCCTGGGCAGTTTGTGTTTTGAATTTAGTTTTTTTTTTTTTAGCAACCACAATCTAAACAACTGAATACAGAGTGAGAGAACCAGCTTTAGTCAGATAATAGAAATGTCCAGATTGTGTATGTGCTGAAAAGTGTGCCACTTTTGTAAGAAACTTTAATGCATGTCATTTGTGAATCTGTTATCTGATGAAGAAAATGTATTGTTGAACTTTTCTTCTATGCTCCTGCCTGATTATGTCCCGAATTCCCTGGTTCCCCGTCGTGCCCCAGCCAGCGGAAGGAAGTGTTGGCGCTGGCCTTGCGGAGCCCAGCCAAACTGTCTTCTGATAATCATAACAATGGGAGCCGCTTAATTTAAATGGGGTCAAGGGCCACCTCAGCGAGGAGACATCGCGCTTTTCTTGGAGTCTGACCAGAAGGAAGGAATCCAAGTCTAGATAATGTAACCGTAAGTCTATTGGAAAGTTATAACGAACAAAGAGATGAAAAATTTCCAACAATTATGAACTCATGAGTGTCGTTTTTTTCTTCTTGACATGCTGTAGATCTTTTGTTGACCACTTTGGTTCCTGATGTTTTTTTTTTTGTTTTGTTTTTTCTAGGATAGTGCTGGCTTCATCATGCCTTATCGTCTCAGAACAATTTCCTCTACACACATGCCAGGCTTGACATAATTGCTCTCATCTCCATGATATCTGATGGTGGCCGGGATCAGTCGGGCCACTGCGGTGGAGGATATGATGTTACGTGCCCAAACTCCAAACAGGATAAATCAGTGATGTACTTTGATAGAACGTTGCGATTTGCAGCTTATGACCAGAGAGTCCTGAGGGTTTATAAGCGATTATTCTTATAATTTGTCAAATTGAGTTAGAGTGTCTCAGTTTCCTTGCTCATGTAAATAAACACTTTTTTGTTAAGCAAGAATTTTGCATGTTGGGAGAATCATGTCTACTTGCAGTCTGTGACAAAATTGATGGACTGTGTGTGTGTGTGTGTGTGTGTGTGTGTGTGTGTGTGTGTGTGTGTGTGTGTGTGTGTGTGAGAGAGAGAGAGAGACTGAAACACACCACCAAATTGCCAAGTTCTTATGATGCAGTTCTTCTACATGATGCACATTTTCTTGCAAAAGCTCCAAATCTCTCAAGTCTTGAAGACTTTTCCATATCTGCTGTGTTAAAGATCCTCCTTTACCTATGACACTGGAGACTCCTTCCATGAATCCTAAATAAACATCCATTTATTCAATTATGTTGTTGCTATAGACATGTATAAAAAGGCGTACATTTAATCATCTTGTTGAATGAGAGTTTGGGTCACATGGTTAGATTCTCGACAAACATTTCAGGTGATTATTCAGGAAACGTTCCACCATGCCAGACGAAACATAACAGAGACCCGCGTCTCAGCTGAAAAGTAAGACGGTGATAAATGTGATGTCATTCTTGGTGAAGTCAACTTGATGAAGAAATGGAAGCCGTCCTGATTACATGTGTCGCCCCTGAATTCAACTAGTAAATGATAATGTCATTAGTCAGCATGGCATCCTTGAACTTAGCACTTGTGCAAAGATATCCTTACACAACGCACAAACAGATTGTGACATAAAAGAGTAAAATGCGATTTCAGCAAGGTAATTCAAAAATGAGAAACCTTTGGCCTGGTATCATCAGAAGTAGATTGAATGCCATTGCATTGCTGCTGAACACAGTTGATGCCAGAGGCTACAAGTTTCCATATAACCACTCCTGACAAACGCGATAAGCAGAAAAGCATCTCAAAATGCATTGGACAAGAATGCAAATACTCTCTTTACCAAGCACTAAATTGCAGGCTCGACTAAACATCTCCCGATCTAGCAGAGCAAGATGAGCTGGCTCAGGTGTGTTAGAGTAAAACCAGATCTCAACGACAGTAAGAAAGAAGCTCTAAAGAACCCTGGCTTGCGAAATCAAGGGATTTATTTTTAGACTGCTGTGCAAGAAAAACAAGCCTTTCCAAGCAAAAATGTGAAAGAAATATGGTAATTGGCACCATGTGAAAGAATCCAAGCCCCAAAAGAATCCCCGGTGTTAGTCACTATGTTTTTAAGCAGATTCCAAAAAAAAAATGCTGGCTATAAAGTTCTTGTTTAAAGGAAAGTATGAGACTGATGTCCTAATTACAGCCCCGCTCCTGGAGGCATAGCTGACTCGCACAACACGAGCACTTGTTAGTACATTTTCTCAAGCAAAGCACCCACAGGATTCAGGATTAGTCTCACCGAGGACTGAAAGGTGAAGTTCTTCTAGCATGAACTCCATGAGCATTCGTGTTGGCAAACATAAATCAAACACGTTGTACAAACAATGTGCAATTGATTTTTGCCTCAGTTCCTGTATTGTGTGGCATGTGGCATGTCTGTTGTGGTTAAGACAGCAAGGCTGAAAAAATACTTATGCATATATGTTGACATCATCCTGAGAAAAAGACTGGCTCACGTGTGGGTTGAGCTAGTAGGTCATCTTAACAAGCATTAACTAACTTCTTTTCCAGATTCCTTATTTCTTGATGAAAATTGTGACACTTTAAGAGTCTTACAATTGCATTCTTATTATTCCTATTCTTATTATCACTCACTCACTCATCATCTATAGCGCTTAATCCTGTATTCAGGGTCACGGGGGCCTGGAGCCTATCCCAGGAGACTTAGGGCACATGGCAGGGTATACCCTGGACAGGGTGCCAATCCATCGCAGGGCACAGACACACACGCTCACTCATTCCCACACTACGGACAATTTGAGAACGCCAATTAGCCTAACCTACATGTCTGTGGGACTGTTGGAGGAAACCGGAATACCCGGAGGAAACCCACCAAGCACGGGGAGAACATGCAAACTCCATGCACACAGAGACGGGAATCGAGCCTGGCCGGGGATCGAACTCGGACCCTGGCGGTGCAAGGCGACAGTGCTAACCACTACACCACCGTGCCGCCTATTCTTCTTATTTTTTTTTTATTTTTTTTTTTTTATTAAACTAACGTCTACGCTGTATCATTGTAGTTATTACAGTAGTTGCCATACTTTAGAAATAGTTTTCTTTCCATGAGGAAGGGAACTGAATTCCAATTGCAGACATCATTCCTAATATTCATTATGTTTTATATGTCAGATATGAGCAGGAAAAGTACTACACTGCTCAAACATCACATAAAAATACATTTACATTAAAACCATCATGTTGTGCCACCTGGCCAGCCCTGGCCCCTCAGGGTGTGGCTCTATGGGACCTCTGGGCGTGTGCTGTGGTGTGTAGGACCAGGACACTAGAGGTGGTTCCTTTGGGTTGTGGGTTGTGGACGCCATGGATCAGACTTGTTGTGCCTGCTGAGCCCTATGCATGGCAGGCTGTGATGCACTGGGTGTTCTGGTGCCTTCCTATCATAGCCACCATTGACTTCTTCAACAATTTGTGCTGCATTGGCTTTCTGTGAGATCAACATGGGCATGAGTGAGTCTTGGGCACCTGTAATCCTGCCACTGGTGCATAATTGATCATCAATGTTATTGAATTCACGTGAAAAGTTTGGACACACCTTCTAATTCAGTGGTCGTTCCTGACTTTATTACTTTTTACACAGTAAAACAATGCGGAAGGCGTCCAAATATATACAGTAATCACGTTTCAACAGTTGATATTACGATGTATTTGCTACTCATGCTCTGTAAAACCCTTCTTAACGGCTCTGATCTGAGGTGCTGTTAATTGGTGATTACTGAGGCTGATAACTCTAAATGAAGAAAAGGTACGTTTTGGTCTTTCTTTCCTGGGATCTTCATGAGAATCAGTTTCATCATGGTACTTGATGGGTTTTTGCAAATGCTCTTGACTGTTCTTGCAAGAACTATCCCAGAACAGCTGACCTTCATGCCTTAAAATTACAACTGAATGATGTTGTTGCAACCTAAAATTCCTTATGTGTGATTTCATACTTAAAAAATCCAGAATGGTTCTGGAATGTAGAAAATAATTTTCAAATTTGTGTTCAAGCTTTTGAATAGTACATGCTTGTTGTTTGTTAGTTTTTCCTATACGGCAATCATTCATTTGTCAATAGTAACGGTGAGGTCAGGGTCACACTAGTGGTTTAAATTAAGCTTCTAGTTATAAAAAAAGAACAAACTGAATTTGTTAAAAATCCAAAGATGGTGGTGTATTTGGATTGTGCCTTCATGATTGAATGTGTAAGCAAGTGTGTGTTTTGGCACCCCGTCCAGTATTCCAGGATGTGCTCTACCTTATGCCCTGAGTTCCCTAGGTTAGACTCCAGGTCCCCAGCAACTCTAAACAGAACTAACATTATAGATAATGGGTCGATGGATGGATGGATGGATGGATGGATGGATGGATGGATGGATGGATGGATGGATGGAAAATCGCACACCTATCTAGTAGGGACAATTGATGAACTGAAGCAATAAAGATAACAAGTTTCCTGGTACAGGTCCATGATCCCTCATGACCCTACGGAAGATAACATGGATGGATGGATGGATGGATGGATGGATGGATGGATGGAAGAACTTTGACACACATTTCTAGTTGAGGACATTGATGAACCAAAGTGATTTAGATAAAATAGAAGAAAGAATTCACCCACCATGCCTCACAAGGACATCTGGTTTAAACCAGTTTAGGATGTACATATTTGGTTCACTAAACAAATACAGACTGACGTATTGCATAGCAGGTAAATGTTCTATCAAACATTAAAAGCTGGCAAAGATGATCTTCCTGTTTGCTACTTGACCTGGGTGATGTTTTTTTTTAAGCAGGAAGTTTCTGGTGAGGGGTGTGGTCTTTCAGGAAGCATAGCACCTCTGGGCACTGTTACCCACATGAAGTCTCGATGTCTGTAGCACTGTGTTTAGTCAGGTTTAATGATTTACGAAACAGTCGGTGATGCAAACGCAGTGAAAATGCCAGTGTGATGCCTCATGATCTACTGGAGCTGCTGCACGGTTGTTTAGAAAGCGAGGATTAAGGAGGTTGTTGTTGGCAATGCTCTGACCAAAACAAGATGCAGTGTAAACAGGAATTACCTGCAATGTCAAACTAAAGGGGTGCAACGTCTGCTTTGCTTTTGTCGCCGTCATGCATATTGATTACAAAGATAATTGAAAACAAAACTAATCCTCTTTTCAGGAGGCCGCATTAGAGTCAGACAGACGGCTGGAGAGCCGACAACAACGCCATGGTCACCAAAGACGCCGATGACTTCTGGTCATGAGTGAGTGTGTTACTCTACTGCACACACACACACACACACACACACACACACACATGCACACACACTCTCATCATGACTCAAAAGATCCATGTGTCTGCGGGTTAGGTGGCACATTACTATGGACTCACTCTGGGCACAGAGTTACAGATAAACCAGTTTGAACCGGCTACAGAGTGAAGGCACTGTCTCGGTCATTCTCTCACACACACATTGTGAGTGGTCACAGAGTACCTTCCTCTGTCAACTTCCACTGGTCAAACTGACCTGACTTCATTTATATACACAAACACACACTCACACACACACACACACACACACACACACACTTTCATGAGAGCATTTCAGATT
>QMIH01000417.1:25962-37594 GCA_003987875.1 Clarias batrachus | reverse complement strand
ATAATAATAATAATAATAATAATAATAATAATAATAATCTGATACTGTCAATCACCAAAATTAGTGAGATTTTTTTTGAAAAATTAGTAGAGAAACTACCTTTACACACACACACACACACACACACACACACACACACACACACACACACACACACACACACACATGCTGTTTTTCAAAGTAATAGCTGTATACACACAGTTGAAGCATGATAGTTTCCTTTCACTCAAACTAAGAGTCTGGAACAACATGTTCTAGCATGACCGTCCACTGTAAGTCCCAAAATATATGGTGTGCTAAGTTTGTTGTTAAAATCCTCCACAGATCCCCGACCTCAACCCCTTTACACAACCTTTCAAATGGAATGCTAACCACACCCTGACCTCCTCAATGTAGCTACTATTTCTCTTGTAGCTGAATGAACATATACTGTATGTCAACAGCCATGTTCAAACATCCAAACATCTAGTGCAGGCATGGGCAAACTACGGCCCGGGGGCCACATGCGGCCCGTTAAACGTTTTGATACGGCCCGCCAAACTTGAAAAAATTTAATAAATTAACCTTGTTAATGTTTTATTTCCCCTGTAATTCTGATGTTTCCTCACTAGATGGCGCACTCTAGATATATTGGCTTTGTTGAGGTGAAGCGTAGGCCTATTACTCCACGTTTGCACTTTACCCTTTGACCCTTTGACCAAAGCATGCCATCTATCTGCTCCTGTTCCGGCCCCTTTTTCAAATGTTAGAACTCAATGTGGCCCACGAATCAAATAGTTTGCCCACCCCTGATCTAGTGGAAACCCTTCCCAGAAGAGCGGAGGCTAATTTTCAAATTCAAATTTTATTTGTCACATACACAGTCATACACAGTACAATATGCAGTGAAATGCTTAGATGACTGCCCTTGACCTTAAAACAAAGACTATTAATAGAAAATAATAAATATGAAAAACAAAATAGAAAGTAAAAAAAAAGTTACTGTATCTAAGAAAGAATATCTATATGAGAAATAAATATTAAAAACAAAAAGTAAATTTGAGAAATATATATATGTATATATACAGTGGAACCTCGGATTGCGAGTAACATGGTTTACGAGTGTTCTGCAAACCGAGCAAAAGATTTTTAATAAATTTTTATTCGGAAACCGAGCAAGTATTAGTTTACGAGTACCGAGTATCATGTATCACGCATGCGACTCTTATTTTGACACTGAGCGTCACTCTATCACCTCCCTCATCCTCCACAGCTTCGCAAACACACAGAAATTCTGCTCTGTCGCGATTCTTTTCAAAGTTATGGTGCTGGTTCATTTGTTTTTTTTGTTTTGTTTTTTACTTTACAGCAGTGGTTCCGTTAGTATGCGCTCATACCAGTCTCAGATAGATGTCTTTTTTCTGTTAAAACAGTGTTCCTGCTGTGTTTATGCGTTTGTTGTGAAACTTAAAAATTTATTCCGTTAATATGCGCTCATGCCAGCCAGTGTGTGTGTGTTTAAAGGTAAAGTGCAGATTAATTTGTTTTATTTTCATTTTATAGATTAAATTAATTATTTTTATGTATTTATTTTTGGGGGCTGTGGAACGAATAATTTGAGTTTTCATTATTTTTCATGGGAAATGATGATTTGGTTTACGAGTGTTTTGGTGGAACAAGCCCACTTCCGGAATAATTATGCTCGTAATCCAAGGTTCCACTGTGTGTGTGTATACATATATATATAGTAAATTTAACTAAGAAAGAATAAAATATCTGTATAATACAAAATACAAAATATACACTGTAAGAAAGATATAGTATAAGAGCAAAGGAGCTAATAAATCTGGATGTTCAGCAAGCACATATGAGTGCGATGATCAAGTATTCACATACTCTTGACTGCATATTGTATCATTTAATGGAGATAATATAATATATAGGCAGCAGTAATGAGTGAGTTAGTTTTTATAAGATACAATAATAAAACATAGTGCCAGTCTTAATGATGTTTAATGATGAATTGTATCATCAGTAATTTGAAACCCCAATTCCAAGTAATTGCACACAATATAAACAGCATCTACAGTACTCTGAATGAAAAATGTAATGTTTTCCAGTAATGAACTTTTCTAGAATGTGTGTGAAAGTTAAAAAGCTGGAAACAAAAAAGAGGGGTCAACCATAAGAACTGGAATCCCGTCGAGTTTAAAGGATCTTGCGTTCCACTCGCTGAATTTTCACAAGAACGGTGGCAGTGTGCTCCGAGTCACCTCGGCCGGGATCATCATTCAGTCGTGTACGTACTTCATTAAACCATTAGCTGTTCAACTGTTCTACTGCTAAAAGTCTCATCACAGTGAATTAAAGAAGAATTAAAGCAGTGCTGTGCTTTAATTCTTCTGTTTATAGCAGTTTGTTAAGATGCATCATCTGTGTGTTTTACTCTGCATGTCCTCATGTTTCTTTTTCTTTAGCGAATGTTGTCTATTTTAGCAGAAGCACACACACAAAGAAGAAAATGTAGTTGTTGAAGACCCACCTGAAGCGAGTCTGGAATTGTAGAACAGATACAGGAACAGATAGGCAGGCAGCACATGTTAAGCCTCAGGTCAATTCCTCCTCAGATATTATCAGCAGACAGGAGGACTGGGCGTTTCAGCTTGACTGCTTCTGTGGGACAAGTCTTACCGTTCATCACTAAGGTTGCTGAGTCAAATCTCATCCTGGGTCATTTTTTTACTGAGAGAGCTTGAAGAGATTCCGACACACACAGTGTTTAAAGAGTTAAACATCTTTGAAATGCATGGGTTCATAATTAAGCTAATCACAAGCACATACCCAAGAGTTATTACCAAGTGACAAATGTACGTATTACAGTGCTGTGAAAAAAGGTATTTGCCACTTCCTGATTTTTTTTTCATATTAGTCATATGTGTTTCATATTTGTTATTCATAACAAATATAATGTAAGATAACCTATATCTGTATCTTATAAAAAGTAATTTCCCCCCTGCTAAATCATAAATAAACTGTAATTAGCCACTTTTTTTTTAAAAGCCTTCAACAAGCCTGATTACTGCCAGGCTTGTTGAAGCAAAATATTACTTAACTAAAACCTGTCTGAAAAGTCAAGCACACTAAAAAATCTCAAGTGTCTCAGGGTAAGAAAAGGCTCCTAAGTGGACAAAAATTCTCACTTTTAGGAGTAGAAGTAAGACCAGTTTATCAACATTCTTAAAATATACTGCGTTTTATAACACACCATGTGTGGTATGAACTGGTCTATTATCAAACATTTTATATGCTGTCTCCGCAGGTGACTGCGACTTTAAATCTTTTTAGTAAAAGTGAAGATGAAGCTTTGTGACAATGTCAGGAATAATAAATCAAGCGTTGCTCTTACAGCAAGGCAGATCATATGCAGATTCATACGTTTCCCCACCATACAGCATTAAATCACTGAAAAACAAGCTGCATTCATACTATTATTTTTATATATTCTATTATTTAATATTCTATACAGGCTTTCCTAGGAGCAGTCCTACACTGTACTGTAGTTCCGCCAGTTGGGGAAGGATATTGTAAGGGTTCACCCCTAGAGGGCACTGTGTGCCCGATAATTTGGTTTTTGGAGTTTTTTGTTTGTAGACTCAGTTTCAAGAACGAAGGTAGCTCATTAGACTCTTTATAAATAGCTTTTTGTTCTGAGAAACTGGGGTGAGCATTTGTTTGGTTTGGTAATGTTCTATTTTAGTTTGTTCTAGTTTAGTTGGCATATGTTTTGTGGAGATGTTTAAGTTAAGTCTACATCTGTTTTGATTTAGTATGTGTTGTTAGTTTGTATCTTAGTCTGTTTGGTCTCCCCTGTGTAAGTACCGCTGTAGTTTGTTTAGTTCTTAGTCTGTTTTGCTACTAACATGTTTAGATACTAACCTGCATACAGTAGCTCTTAGTCTGTTTAGTCTCCTAGTGTGTCTAGTCTCATAGTCTGTTTAGATCTTAGTCTGTTTAGGAACTAATCAGGTTAGTAACTAGTCTGTTTCATACCTCATCTGCTGTGTACCTAGTCTGTTCGTCCCTGGGATCTTTAGCAACTAGGCTGTTTAGCTACCACCCAGCTTAGCAGCTAGTGTGCATAACAGCTAGTAGGCTTAGTCCCTGTTATGTTTAGCTCCCTATCTGTTTGGATCCTTGTCGGTTTAAGTCCCTTGTATGTGAAATGCTCCAAAACAAAGCCAACTACCATTGTTCAAGTTTTGTTGAAAGTTCATGTTTTGTTTAAATAAAAAGACTCTTTTCGTTCGTACCTCTGCGCCTATGCCTACCCTTTTTGCCCATGGCACTCAACATCAGCCAGAACTACCACCTTAGAACGTGACGGTTATAGTATATGCTGGTGGAGCAAAATAACCAATTAAATAAACAAACAAATTATAATATGTTGATGATAAATGGTGTTTGTGTAAGAGTTATATAAAAGCAATACACACTTACTGTACGGTTGTGTTTTATTGAATATCAGTGCAGCTGTATTAACTCAAGGTCTTGTACCTGTGACCACATCACAGCTATGCTGATCTGTCACTGGATTTACCATCAAAGCTGGTTATCTGCTCGATTCATTCATGATTTGAGAATTTAAAAACAATAGGATTAAAAAAGCATGCAAATAGCATCCTCGAACGAGAGGCTAGAGGCAAAAATATTGGCCCTATCCGGTTTGTTTGTTTGTTTGTTTGTTTGTTTGTTTGTTTGTTTGTTTGTTTGTTTTATTTCGTTTTTGCACATTTGTCAAACTCAATGAACTCAATAATTTATATGTGACAAATATGCTGGGATTCTTTTTACAGTCACTGTCAATTGCTCTAATATAAAGTCTTATAAGTGCAGCATCATATATTAGTTTTTCAGATAAAGTCAAAGAAGAAGGAAATACTCATATCCTTAGGTCGAGGAGCTTAAAATAAAAGTTCTACAATTTAAAAGAAATTAATTATTATTTATTATAATTATAATTATTCACTTGGTCTGTCAACCAATGCGCAAAAGTCTATTTTAATGCAAACGTCCTCTAATCCTTTATTCAAATAGGGATGGAGTAAAGGTAACGCCATAGTTTATCTGCTCAAAGACATCTAATTAAACTCTCACAACTTAGTTTCACTACGTACTGTAGTAGAGGAGTTTCAACCCTGACTGTCGTGTCACTGTGTTTACATCAACATAAGAGTAGACCTGTCACGACACGCCTGTATGTCTCACTCCTAGTGGGTCATGTTATACGAACAAGCTACTCATTCCTCTTTACATGTGCCGAGCTGGGCTATGGTAGCATTCTCTTCATAGCGGCTGTGAGAATGCCAAGGATGGCAGGTGTTCATGTCCTGATGTGGATCTGCATGGTTTTGGTTTCATGCATGCACTCAGGTAAGACATTGACTATTCCTTCATTTCTACTCAGAGTAACTGTTTTGCATTTATTTTTTATATATTTTGAATATAAATGTTTTTATTTATTTTATTTATTTATTTTGCTATTAGCTGCTTAAACTCAGCAGGTTGAGAGTGAGAGTTTAAAATGGTTCAAAGTCTGGTCATGCAGTGATGGCTGTGATATACTGTGAATACACCTTATCCTGAAGTGCACTTACCTATATATAAACCAATGCAAAGAAAAAGTTTGCCTTTGCAATTACAATAAAATGTGACGTTAAATCTCAAATTCATGATGCGTTTTATCATAGTTTTATCATGGAGTTTTACTGTAGAGGAAGTGCATAAACCTTTTATATAGGAAGAGGAGTGAGTAAAAAGGAACTGCATAAAAAGTTTCTACTTCTTCCTAAAGTTTATTCTTCTTCCTACTCCTTTTCAAACATATTTGTTCTCCTTTTTTTTTTTTTTGGTCATATTGTTTCATGTCAAAATAAAGTATTCGAATCAAATCAAATCAACCCTTCATACCTGCTTGATTTTCTAAGTCAGTAAGGTCTGTTGAGCTTAGCCTAAGAGGCGTTTTTTTTTTTTTCTTCATTTTTCCATTCCATGGAATTTATATTCAAGGCTTACAAAAAAAAAAGATTTACACTAATGTGCAACTGAGCACAAGACAGAAAGACAATTAAAACTTCTTCAAAATCAGCAGTCATTGAGCTCCAATACTCACAGAATGACTATTTATAACTACAACACAGAGAAGAAGCAAACAGATGAATAAGCTAATCTTGTAATACTTGAAGGACAGGTAATTCTCATTTCATTACAACACTCATTACCACGTTATCTGGAGGCAATGGGACTTTTAATGATGGACAGCTTCACACTGACACTCCCTGGCCCCAGAAAATAGACACAAGGAAGGGAGGAATAAAGTTAGGAATTTTCCAAAGTTTCTATGTACATGTGTCACATGACAACGGTATATTTGCCAATGCATGGAATAGAGTGTGTTTGCACTTCACAATTTATAAACTTTTAGAAAATCTTCCAACTAAACCCTGAGTATCAATGAGCAAAAGTGTTTTCTTGACCGCCTTCCAAACCAGATACAGTAACTCCCTTGCCATTTTTTTCATTTATTTTACCAATCTAGTACAAATTTTGGCGGGACAGTGGCTTAGTCTTTAGCACTGTCAACTTGCATCTACAGTACAGACCAAAAGTTTGGACACACCTTCTCATTCAAAGAGGTTGAATTTGTATTATGGCAAGAAAAAAGTGAAGAAAAACGAGTGGCCATCATTACTTTAAGAAATGAAAGTCAGTCAGTCCGAAAAATTGGGAAAACTTTGAAAGTGTCCCCAAGCGCAGTCACAAAAACCATCAAGCGCTACAAAGAAACTGGCTGACATGCGGACCGGCCCAGGAAAGGAAGACCAAGAGTCACCTCTGCTGCGGAGGAGAAGTTCATCCGAGTCACCAGCCTCAGAAATCGGCGGTTAACAGCAGCTCAGATCAGAGAGCAGGTCAATGCCACACAGAGTTCTAGCAGCAGACACATCTCTAGAACAACTGTTAAGAGGAGACTGTGTGAATCAGACCTTCATGCTAGAAGATCTGCTAGGAAACCACTGCTAAGGACAGACAACAAGCAGAAGAGACACGTTTGGGCTAAAGAACACAAGAAAGAACACAATAAAGAAAACTCGCTGAATGAGAAGGGGTGTCCAAACTGTACTGGTCTGTACTGTATATTGTCCTAGTTCGATTCCCACCTTTGGGTCTACGGTTCCCTCACTCAGTCCAAAGACCTGCAGGTTAGAATAATTGGCATTCGCAAATTGCTTAAAGTGTGTAAATGACAATCAGTCATTGAACTGGCAACTCGATATTTAAACAGTATTAATATTCTAAAATGTTAATAAAACTGTAATTATTTATTAGAGAACTGAACCTTATTTATAAGGAAAGGGCACAACTTCTTCCTTCCAAAATAAATGCCTCTTTTTTGAATTCACAATATGCTATGTTAAAGGATTAACCTTTAATGTAGAAGTAGAATATTGATTAACTAAAACATTTATTTTGCAATTGCTGGTATCTACAGTATAGCAAATTGGGGAAAAAACACCAAGAACCTGTTAAAATGTCATTTTTTTAAATATCTTTTAGATTAGCCACTCCATCCGTGGAACCAAAATGCATTTGTTGAGCTATTGTATACAGTATCTTAAGTTTTGACATTAAGAAGTCTACACATTCCCAGTATAAAAAAGGGCAATTACAGTGCAGTACATTATCAAACTATAGTAGGATATACTGACAATCCCAATCCCTCAGTGCTCCATATACAGTAGCACCTTAATGTGACAGGGGCCCTATTTAATCTACAGGGCAAAATGTTTACTACTACATAACTCTTAACTTCCACCCAGATTTTCCCAAGAGTTTGCCTGGAATGACATACCCAAAGTCACAGGATCACTGGTCCCTCTGGTTTGTGCATCTGGGATATCTCGTTTGAAAACTAAGAAAAAACATAGTGGGATTTACTGTCACACATTAACATAGACTAGAATTAGGTGTTTTATTTCTAGCTCATTTGGTGCTTATGGTGCATATTAACGTCTTCTAACTGTTTTGAATAACTTATGATAAAAAGCTTTGTAAGAGCCAAATCCTGAGATTTGAAGCTTTCTAGTGAGATACCGTATTGCGGTACCATATAGCTTGACAGTTTGATGCATAAAAATTATGTACAACATTCCAGAAGAGTGCATTAGATGAAAAAGAGGACATATTGTATGGGCAAAGACCTTTAAGTGGTTTATAACTCATATAAAATTAATTAATTAATAAATAAATAAATAAATAAATAAATAAATAAAATTGACATATCATGAATCCTCAACAGCTAGATCTTTTATTTTAGTCCACAGACAAGGTAAAAACATTAGCAGAGTTTAGACCAAATACACACATACATACAGTAGGTCTGGAGTATTCTTAGGCTAGTATGGCACAAAGCCTTGCATTAATACTCCACTTCAGACATTAATCAAACTAATTGTGGTAACACACAGTATGACCTTCCAAGACAAATTGGCTTTTGGTCAGGTTTCTCAACTGCACACTTAATTCTTGGGATTGTCAGGTTTCAAAACTATTATCCATCTCCAACACACCAAACCTTTCCTTAATGCAGCTAACAAATTGGAGGGTCTGAACATCATTAACCTTCACATGGTACAAGAAAAGACTGTGTGTACCCTGCCCAGTTTAGAATTACTGAGACCAACTCCTGGAGCCACACCTTTATGTGTTTACAAGCAAGTGTCTGGTGACAGGACCATTATTGGATCCATGCTCATCCTCAGCCTGAAATGGTAATGTGGGACATGTGGGATCACCACCTGCAAGATCAAGGGTGGGGCAATGGCCAGTGCCAGACAGGCATAAGGCAGTCTTTAAACAACTAGCCCTTGGATAGAATCATTGATCTTCAGATGTCCCTCATCCCAGTTCTGTTCACTGGGGACCCAGAATCTATGGGAAAACTGGACAAAAAGTGTGACTACACCTTGGAAAGGACACCAGTCCTTCACAGGCAACTGTGCAGATATTCACACACTTTTTTTCAACCTGGCAACAGTTTTATAGCATGCAGTCCACCTAGGGAATTGATCACTGCTGATGCTGTCTATCCATAACATAACTAATAATACGTTTTCTGATCATTTTAAACCTAGTCATTTTTAGGAAAAGGAAATGAGAGATTCTTGGAAATTCTGTGCCGCCATGCTATATAAGCTGCATCTTCATCTCCTTTTAGAGCTTTAGGTCAGATGACAGTCAAGCATAATATTACCTACTTGTGGTTACAGAAATACACAGACATTGTTAACATCTCACTAAAGAGTGGAAAGCAGAAAAAGCACTTTCTGCAGAAACAATACTGATGTCCACTGGCCACAATATGATACGCACCTTACTCTTTTGAAAAAGGGTGTGTCACTTCATATTTTTGAATATTTCCTGAATTATGTAACACACCCGTCATGATCACCTTTAAGATCTAGGATATTTAATTAATTCTTTTGTGAAGGTCTGGTTGATTAACATTTCTTTCAGATTACCAGCCAATGTGACTGGATGGTAGTATCAGTTTTATTGCTTAACCTTTCATAAGAGAAGTTGAAGTATTTCAAAGTTTTTAGTGTCTTAGTGGCTGTTTCACATAACATATTTTGTCTAGCGCCAGAAAGTATTATTCAGTAAGAATAAATTTGTGCTACTTTGTCCCGTCATCTTAAAAACAGTGGATTTATACCAAAGAGACAATGAATTCTGGAAACAGATGTCTTAGAAAAGGAACACAATAGAAATAAAACAAAGAATTCTTGAGGAAACTCTGGCTGGTCAGCTACTGGCATGAGATATGGATGACAGAGAGAAGAGTGTCACCTGTGAATCTTTGACTAATCGGAAACAATGTTTAATGTTACTCTAATATCTTACGTATATCACACTTGTTAAATGGAATCGAGTTTCTGACCTCTGGTTCCTGTATATTAGATGGACTGGACATATATGATGTGGTGCACCCAATCAGGCTCCATGATCTTCATAAGAGAGATTTGGAGGTAAGAGTCCAGGGGTGATTTGACCTTAGAAATCTCTTGTGGGAATCCGTTATAAAACTATTTAATATATAATGTACGTAATTACTCTGTTAAAAGAGAATTAATTAAAACCTTTTTTTTCCAGTCCACCAGGCCTGATACGTTGAAATATGGCATGACTCTTGATGGGAAACACATTGAAATGCATCTGGAGAAAACCAAGTAACCCTTCCTTTTTCATTTCTGAAATGAATAGATATTTAGCCTTTACTGCAATCTGGTAGTATATCCCGCTCTTTCAACAATAAATTAACTACTAACTGAATGAAGTTAGCTTAAAGAAAGCTACTTTTTAATGTAGCCTGTAAACCTGCAGGTACAGTAAATTAGTCCCACAAACTATTTAGGTAAATTGTACATTCAGCCAAAGCTAAAAGTATAGATTGAAGAGTAGACATTGGCACAGACTATATAATTCCTCTGTCTCCGACATTTTCCATTAGTGCATTATTTTGCTTTAGGTTGGACAACAAATAGATAGTCATATCAGTGTGAGACAATTAAAAGACAAATCATACTGTATATGGTTCAATTTCTCCCAAAGGAAATCCAAAGTAGAACTGCTTTGCAAGGGTGAGGGTGTAATTTAAACAATATGATGATTGTTGATCTTTGTCTTGTGGATTGCAATGCCATAAAGGTTTACACATAGCCATTGGGTCCAGACTAAGGAATCAGTTTATTTGCTAATTGCAGTGAATTCGCTCATTTAAACTGAGTGAAAATGCATTTTTGGAAAGTCTTTGTATGTAGTTTGATTTTACTTTTGAACAATAACACAATTTAATTTTTTTTTTTTTACTTTTTCTTGTCTTTGGTCTGAATGTCTTATTTCCTAATTGTATCTGCATAGAAAAGCTAAAATATATATATACATTACTGCCTAAACTTTGCTTTTGTGACCTGAACAGCGATTTTTTGAAACTCAAATTCCAGTTAAATTCAGCAGTAAGCTACTTAAGTATAATTTGGGAGACGTTTTTAGGGGTTTCCAGTATTTTCTTGACCTTTATGGAACATTTGACAACATTTATAGAGCATTCCATAAGATTCTGGAATTTTCGAGAACTTTCCAGAAGCTTCCAGAACATGTCCAGAACATAACAAAACATTTAAGAGCTTTTTAGAATTTTCTTGAATTGTTATAACTTTCTAGAACATTTATAGCGGTATAAATACAAAAAAATGTAGGCTCAACAGTTCATTCTCATTTCATAGATTGAATTGGATAGATACATTAACAAGTGCTAGTGTTTTGCTAAATTCATTACAGATAGCATCTAGAGGCTATAAGCATCCACCAGATGCATTTTGCTATGTCTGTGGTGAATTTATCATCTCTGAGGCAACATCTGCTAAAATGTGTGAGGAAGGCATATTTTGAGTTCCTGTTGGGGATCAAGATGAGGTGTGGGCACCTCATTGCGTGTGTGAACTCTGCAAGAGAACTCTAGAAGGTATGTGAAAAGTTTTATTTCTTTGGATAATGCAATTTTTAAGCGTTATACAGTTATACACTATTGTATATA
>QMIH01000417.1:7028-24616 GCA_003987875.1 Clarias batrachus | reverse complement strand
CCACTGTATACTGTATATACTATACTATACTATATAGTGGAACCTTGTGTGTGTATATATATATATGCCATAAAAGCATGGCATAAAATGCCATAAAAGCATGGCATGACATCAGCACCTACTGAAGATCTTGAATGTTTTCATGCACTTCAGGGGGTATTTCCAGACAGCAGAACAGAAGTTTATCATCGAGCCTCTGTCTGATGACCCTAATGGTGACCATGCGGTGATAAAGTACGAAAATGTGGTGGACACTCCTAGAGTATGTGGAGTCACTAACACTACTTGGCACCATATTCCTGAGGGTTTCCCAGGTATTTCTCCTGACAAACCTAAAGCTCGCATGTCAGTAAGTAAGACATTTTTGAAATTTTTATTGATATTATATGCTAAATTAGTTGCCATGAAAAAAGGATCAGAAAGTGAAGCATACCTAATGAACCTCAGACCTAGAACCAAATAAGTATTAGTTGGTTTTCTCTTAACTGTATTATGAGGTCTGTACAGAAGGTAATGCATACCATGCTGTGGAAAAAGAATTTGCCTCTTTATGTTGTTGTTTTTCATATTTTTCACACTTAAAATGATTGAGACCATCAAATTAATTTTAATATTGCACACAGATTGCACACACCTGCCTGTCCCTATGTGAAAAAGTAATTGCCCCTAAACCTAATAACTGTTATCACCTTTGGCAGTATCAACTGAAATCAAGTGATTGCGATAACTGGCAATGAATCCGTTTGAATCCGAACTGTTGTAATTAAGCCCCATTGGAGGATTTTCAAGCATAAACAGACTGTTTAAGATCATACTACCGAATTTAAGACCGGACTTTGACTAGGCCACTCCAAAACCTTAATTTTGTATTTTTCAAGACATTGCTGGTGAGTTTCGGATTATTATCCCAAGTGCGCTTGAGATCAAATGATGACTGAAGATTCTTCTTCAGGATTTCCTGGTAGAGCACAGAATGCATGATTCCATTAATTATGGAAAGTTATTCAGATCCTGAAGCTGCAACGCAGCCTTAAACCGTCACACTGCCACCACCCTGTTTAACTCTTGGTATGATGTTCTTTGCATGAAATGTTGTGTTAGTTTTACACCAAATGTAACGGAACAAACTCAAACCCTTCCAAAAAGTTCAAATGTTGTCTCACCGGTCCACAGAATATTTTCCCAAAAGTCTTGGCGATAATCAGGACTAAGCTTTGTGTTCTTTTTGGTCCTTTTTGCCTGGGAACTGTACCATGGATGTCATTTTGCCCAGCCTCTTTGTTATTGTTAAATCATGACCACTGACCTTAACTGAGGCAAATCAGGCATGCAGTTCTTATGATGTTGTTCTGAGTTCTTTTACGAGTTCATGGGTGCCTGTTTTTAGACATTATAGCATGCTTCACTTTGTCAAACAGATTCTATTCAAAGTGATTTCTTGATTGGGTCTGGTCGTAATCAGGCCTGGATGAGGCAAGTGAAATTTTACTCATCTTTTCAAAAATGGGATTAATTACAGGTCATTCATGATTTAGCAAGATGCAAGTACTTTTTTCACATAGGGCCAGGTATGTTTGGGCAGCTTTTTCCCTAAAATAAATGAAATCATCATTAAAAAGTTACTTATGAACATGTGCAATTTGAACCAGCTATGTCAGTTAATTGTACAGTATAAAGTTATTGCTTTTGGTACAGCCCCTGTCAATATTTACAAAAACAGATTTGTATACATTTTGATCCTCTTTCTTTTCCTTTTTCATAGGGGCAAATAATGTTAATGCAAAAGAAATACAATGAAGTCATCCTTGTAGTGGACAACAGAATGGTATGTAATCAATGTACAGCAAAAAGGGAGATCTCAATAAGTGGAAATATCTTAAATCTAACCAATATATTTATATTCTTTTTAAATGTAAAGCAGTAAAGCAAATATCAGATTATTAAGTCTATTTGTAGACACACTTTGCTAAGATTTGAAGCATCAATTTTTAGGCAATTAAGCAGTTAATTTAATACTGATAAGACTTCACAGGGTCTCCTAATCAAGGACAGAACAGGGAGACACAATGGGGTAACTAACCAATGACAGGACATATGTGGAGACAACTGAATTCTGGAATAAATAACATTTATCACTTTAAGATTAATAACATTTTGGATAGTAGCAGGTACCACTATAGCTAGAAAACTGAGATTAAAGGCTGATCTTGCATCATTGCCATACAGCTATTACCATGGCAGCTACATTAAACTTTAAGTCTCTAAACCTCGATTTACTTTAGTTATCTTAAAACATATCATTTCATAGTGACTGTACAGTTGTGGCCAAAGGTTTTGAGAATTACATAAATATTGGAAATTGGAAAAGTTGCTGATTAAGTATTTATAATAGCAATTTGCATACACTCCAGAATGTTATGAAGAGTGATCAGATGTATTGCATAGTCCTTCTTTGCCACGAAAATTAAATTAATCCCGAAAAAAACTTTCCACTGCATTTCATTGCTGTCATTAAAGGACCTGCTGAGATCATTTCAGTAATCATCTTGTTAACTCAGGTGAGAATGTTGACGAGCACAAGGCTGGAGATCATTATGTCAGGCTGATTGGGTTAGAATGGCAGAGTTGACATGTTAAAAGGAGGGTGATGCTTGAAATCATTGTTCTTTCATTGTTAACCATGGTGACCTGCAAAGAAACGCGTGCAGCCATCATTGCGTTGCATAAAAATGGCTTCACAGTTGAGGATATTGTGGCTACTAAGATTGCACCTAAATCAACAATTTATAGGATCATCAAGAACTTCAAGGAAAGAGGTTCAATTCTTGTTAAGAAGGCTTCAGGGCGTCCAAGAAACTCCAGCAAGCGCCAGGATCGTCTCCTAAAGAGGATTCAGCTGCGGGATCGGAGTGCCACCAGTGCAGAGCTGCTCAGGAATGGCAGCAGGCAGGTGTGAGCGCATCTGCACGCACAGTGAGGCCAAGACTTTTGGAAGATGGCCTGGTGTCAAGAAGGGCAGCAAAGAAGCCACTTCTCTCCAAAAAAAAAACATCAGGGACAGATTGATCTTCTGCAATAAGTGTGGCGAATGGACTGCTGAGGACTGGGGCAAAGTCATATTCTCGGATGAAGCCTCTTTCCGATTGTTTGGGCCATTTGGAAAAAGGCTTGTCTGTAGAAGAAAAGGTGAGCGCTACCATCAGTCCTGTGTCATGCCAACAGTAAAGCATCCTGAGACCATTCATGTGTGGGGTTGCTTCTCAAAACGTTGAAATTTTGGGTCCATGGCCTGGAAACTCCCCAGATCTTAATCCCATTGAGAACTTGTGGTCAATCCTCAAGAGGCGGGTGGACAAACAAAAACCCACTAATTCTGACAAACTCCAAGAAGTGATTATGAAAGAATGGGTTGCTATCAGTCAGGATTTGGCCCAGAAGTTGATTGAGAGCAGTCCAGTCGAATTGCAGAGGTCCTGAAAAAGAAGCGCCAACACTGCAAATACTGACTCTTTGCATAAATGTCATGTAATTGTCGATAAAAGCCTTTGAAACGTATGAAGTGCTTGTAATTATATTTCAGTACATCACAGAAACAACTGAAACAAAGAACTAAAAGCAGTTTAGCAGCAAACTTTGTGAAAACTAATATTTGTGTCATTCGCAAAACTTTTGGCCACAACTGTACAAATAATGTACAGTGAAACTAAAAGATATGTAGTGTCATGATTATGGACCAGAGTTTATCTTGACCAAAGTGGGTTTATTATTAACCATACAGCATGTTTCATTTCCTCTCACACAGTATGTGAAGATGGACAAGAATGTCACCCAAGTGAGACAGAAGATCTTCGATATTCTCAATTTTGTTAACGCTGTAAGTCTCAGACCTCATGTATGTGAAGAAAGGTTAACAGAGCTGTAAAAGTTGCAGCTTATTCCAAAAGTAGTCAGTACACAGAATCTCGGTCTAAATGTCAGTTATACTGTATGGCACACTTGTTTCTAGCTTTATTGTTAGCATTGCTTTATACTATCATGTTTAATTGACTGAAATGTATGGAATATGCAACTTCCATTTAACTGGTTACTTCTTTGGCAGGTGTATAAACCATTGGACACTTTTGTTGCTCTGATTGGTCTGGAAATTTGGACAGATGCAGATAAGATTGTGGTGTCGACGGCTTCTGGTGACACATTGAATGCATTTACTACGTGGAGGAATGACGATCTGATAAAGAGGCAGAAACATGACAACGCTCACCTCATCACGTTAGTGTGAAAATGATTGATTAAGGACTTTTTTTTTTTTTAAGCAAAACTACATTCTGCAAATAAAGTTGAATTTGAAAGAGAAAAAAACATATCATATGATCTCTGTCAATATTTCAGTGCAATCAAATTTGATGGGACGACAGTTGGCCTGGCTTTTGTTGGCACCCTGTGCACAGATGCATCCACGGGAGTCATTGAGGTACCAAAAATACTGTAGGAGATTAACTTTACAGACATGGATAATTTCATGCACCCGGCCCATGTCCAATGTCCATGTGCTTTGTCATGTCTTTTAGGATCATAGTTCACGTGCCATAGCTGTAGGTGCCACCCTGGCGCATGAGATGGGACATAACCTGGGCATGAACCATGACAACAGCTCGTGTGCATGTGCTGAATCCAGCTGCATCATGACTGCAGTACTGAGGTACAATAAAAGAATAGCAATGCAAAAATGTGGGATTAGTAGCATTGTAACCCTACTTTATATACAGGCTTTTCAGATAGGGCTGATGTTTGCAAAAAACAGTAGATATTTTGTTTTTTTTCTTGTCTGAAATGAAATAAATGGCTCAAACCTATTGAAATGACTTCGTAAAAATATTGTGTATAAATAAAAGTGAATAGCTTATATACAGTAGCTTTGCCAAATAGGGCATCATGCTAATGACAATAACAATATATTAACCCCAGCACCACCAAGTTGCCACTGTTGGACGCTTAAGCAAGACCCTTAACCCTCAACCGCTCAAATGTATAATGAGATAAAAATGTAAGTTGCTTTGGATAAGGGCATCTGACAAATGCCATAAATGCAAATATACTGTACAGTATACTTAATGTTAAATATAACAAGCCATTAAATACAGTCATAACATGATGACCAGCCTAATATTGAGTAGATCCCCCTTTTGCCACCAAAACATCAGCGATGAACTGTGTGTTCAGGTACTGTGCCTTCCTTGGAGCACTTTTGGTATGTCTTGACCACTGTAGACTGGAACATCGCACAAGAGCTACAGTTTTGGAGATGCTACCGTATGGCCCAGTCATCTAGCCATCACAATGTAGCTGGTGTCGAAGTCATTCAAATCCTTATGCTTGCTCAATTTTTCTGCTTCCAATACATCAACCCCCGGAACAAAATCTTCCCTTTCTCATATCAGAACACAGTGCATTGCTGTTTTGTTGTCAAAAGGGGGGATCTACTCAATATTAGGCAGATGGTAATAATGGTATAACTGATTATTAACTGTAATTAAATTAATTGGATAACAAATACTTACCTATATCTTTTTTTTAGCTACAACATCCCTCACCTCTTCACCAACTGCAGCCTGATTAACTTTGACCAGTTCCTGAACTCACGCAACCCTGACTGCCTCCTTAACAAACCGCAAGCCAAGGACCTGCTCCAGCCTGCAGTGTGCGGCAACGGCTTCCAAGAGATTGGAGAAGAATGTGACTGTGGAAATGTGACGGTAACTCAGAATTTGTTCATCCCAGATAGCACACCGCTGAAGGACCAATGCTGGGCCGACGGCAGTGCATACATTGGGCCAATTTTGCCATTAGTCGTGGGACCAAAGATGAGGGTTGGCCCAACATTGGTTCAGTAGATAATCACAAGGTTGGAAACTAGAAATTAAATTATGCATTTTCCTCATCATCATTCACCTTGGATCGTTCACCATCAGCTTGGTCACTGTAGCTCAGCGGTTCTTTATCATCATCTTTATCATCAACATTACAGCAACTGTGAAAAACTGTGACTCTAGTCTGTGTAAATACATCAATAATTTAAGCATTGTACATTAAAATGTACTTCAAAATATGTTCTTCGAAATATTCCTTTTCAACCAGCAAAATGATGAGCAAAACAAACATTTTCCACATTTGGCTCAACGCAGTTCAACAATAGATTATAGCACACATATTTTTCTCCAGATGAAACAAAGTAAACACAGCAATTCAAATAGTACATAAACTGTATAAAATTCAAATAGCAAAATTGTCTAATGTTTCACATCCCGTCTACCTTACTACTGTACATATAATCGCAAAAATGCAGTGCCCTAAAGCAAAACAAGACGTACTGTATATCGGCCCTTTAACGTTTCTTTTGTTACTATGGCAACAATCCCTATGGCTCTAACCTTACTATGGCTCTATGTTTTACATGGGACCTCCACAGATTCTCAACACACTTCTGTCTTACTTAAGCGTATTTACACCACATTTGGAGGAATATTAACCCACCTGTAGTTAAGAGCAAAGAGGCATAAAACTTTGATTTAATCAGGAGCACCTGTCCTCTGTGGGGTTTTATTTTATTTTAACTGTTACACCTTATGAACTGTACCACAATGAACTTTATAACTATTGCTTGTAGCTGCCTGAACTGCATATTATTTATTGTATGTACAGTACATCAATTTTATCCTTTTACATCTTCATATATGTTATTTAGCCATAAATACCAACAGAGAAAACTGAAATGAATAACAACACATTATTAGCATTGTTTAGCAGACTTCATAGCAAATCCATTCAGATATTATTTACGATAATAGGACCTATACTTCCAGTATTATCGTTAAAAGTCTTTTGGCAGTGTTAGTGTTTAACATACGCTAGGGTGCATGAGCGATAATAGACAAGTTGTTGTTTCTCTTGTCTTAAGTTGTCTCGTTCTCTCAAAGCATTGCTTTTTCTTACAAATCATTTAGTCATTGTGGATCACTAAATATTCATAGTTCATTCATATTTAGGAAATATTATAATATGTTATAATATTATAATGGGCAATATTATTTTCACAAATAGCTAGCAATCCCCAACGTTGGGCCAATGGCGGTATCCACTGAGGTAGATATGTAATTCTTTTAATGTTATTCATGTACTAGATTGGTAACCAACCCTCATATGAGCTCCTGATGTGATAGTATCATTAAGAGTATTATTGCTTTTGCACTGGCTAAAGTAATATAATTAAATTTTCAATTTCCAATTTCCAACCTTATCTACTCAACCAACGTTGTGCCAATGTTTGGCCAACCTATCTTTGGCCCCACTAATGAGCCAACATTGGGACAATGGACAAAGTGCCAATGTTGGCCCAATGTGTGCACTGCCGTCGTCAACAAAGCAGTGCTATCTTGGATATTTTAAAATGTCACCTAGAGGTCTGTACTAAAGTACTAATAATGACAGTAAGACAACACAGTTAACCGTGTGGGTAAGAACAGATGTGATATTATTCGAAAACTCAAACTCTTCTTCTTCTTCATTGCCAGTTCAGGGGTCGCCACAGTGAATCATCTGCCTCCATCTAACCCTATCCTCTGCATCCTTTTCTTTCACACCAACTACCTTCATGTCTTCTCTCACTGCATCCATAAATCTCCTCTTCGGTCTTCCTCTAGACCTTCAGCCAGTTCCAGCCTCAGCATTCTTTTACAAATATGCTCACAATCTCTCCTCTGAACATGTCCAAACCACCTCAATCTGGCCTCTCTGACTTTATCTCCAAAACATCTAACATGGGTTATCCCTCTGATGGACTCATTCTTTATTCAATCCATCTATCCACCTCCAAAGAGAACCTCATCATGTTTATTTCTCCTACCTTCAACTCTGCCTCCTGTCTTTTCCTTAGTTTCACTGTCTCTAAACTGTAGAGCATCACTGGTCTAACCATTGTCTTGTACACCTTTCCTTTCATTCTTGCTGATACTCTTCCAACACATAACACACCTCACACTTTTCTCCATCCGTTCCAACCTGTCTGTACACGCTTCTTCACCTCCTTTCCACATTCAACATTGCTCTGGACCTTGAGATCTATACTTAATGGGCTTACTTAAAGTCCTCCACTTTCTTCACCTCTGCTCCCTGTAGCCTTTCCGTTCCACGTGGGTTCCTCTCATTCACACACATGTATTCTGTCTTGCTATGGCTAACCGTCATCCCCGTGCTTTCCAGAGCATACTGTACCTCCACCTCTCTAGAGACTCTTGTCCAACCTCATCTGTCATTCTGTCCATCCCAATACCAAACAAGAAGGGGCTCTGAGCACCGCTCATGTCACCCAAAGTTCTTGCCTACCCAACAAAGGTCCTACTGTCACTCCTAAACTCTTGTATTTCCTTTTATCTTTCTGCCTACGAACACGCCTTTCCCCACTCCTTCGTAATTTCCTTCACCAATTTCCACCAACACCCGTAGGTCAACAGCACCGGTGGCTTTCACTCCTAATTACCGATTCATTACCGATTCCGTATGGAAGCCCTGTTTATGATTCACTTCATTGATTTGGCAAATGTTTTACATTGGATGCCCCTCCTGCCACAACCCTCTGCATTTATCCAGACTTGGGACTGGCACAAGAAAACACCGGATTGTCCTTTTGGTTGCATTATTTGAAAACTGTTTTTGACATTTTCTGTGTGTGTGTGTGTGTGTGTGTGTGTGTGTGTGTGTGTGTGTGTGTGTGTGTGTGTGTGTGCGCATGTGCGCGTGTGCAGGACTGCACCAACCCATGCTGCAATCCCTTAACATGCAAACTCGCAAAGGGGTCAGTGTGTGCAGATGGAGAGTGTTGTAAGAACTGTAAGGTAAGGGCTTCTAAATAGTTTAATAAAATGTCTTCAATAATGTGCACTTCCAACCAGTTAATCTGATTGGATGAAAGCAATCCCCCAAATCCAATCATAAATTACAGTACAATGTCAGTCGGTCACAGCATGGGTAAAAGTGGGTCAGTACGATCTGCAGTACTGCAGAGAGACCAACTTTCTCCCAAAACCCACCATAAAAAAACAGTCACAAAAGCTTTGTCTCCTTAGTAATTGCTTCTAAGTTGTTCCAAAGTGGGGGGTGGGGGGTGGGGGGTTGGTTGGTCATTTAAAGATTGTTAGAGACTCAGCATTACAGACATCTACAGTAGAGGAAGTTCTTTTCACCACTGCCAGAACAGTAAAGAGTCTAGATACACATAAACCTCGGACCCGGAGAGATGTATAAAGTGAGCTAAAAAGTTAACTAGCATCTTACACGAGGCTGAATCCCAAATCCCTCTCAAACCTTTGGTGACTTTACTTAGTGTGTGTTAAGTTCTTCAGAACTGAACAGCACTTCCATAGTTTATTCTTCTTAAGTTTGGCTACATAGTACCAGTAGACAATTACTTCTAACCCTGTTAAGTACTTTATCTGTTGGTCGCTAACTGATGGTCGCCAGTTCCGCCCGTCGTGGTTAGTTAGTTCCGCCGGTCACAAAAAGATATGTGGCGAAGCTAAACAATGGACTAAATAAATGAAAAAATTAAAATCTGTTGGTAATAAATGATGTATGTAGCAATATCACACTCAAGGTTGTGCTGTTGTGCTGAATATCAGCACGCGTGTGATATCTTTGGCACATGGACATCATCACAGCCATGCTGATATTCAATACAATAGCATGACCTATCATGTGATATTACGAAATATTTTATTTCATTGTGTTTTATGAATATAATCTCTAATGGCATGTTGTGATAAATTGGAGTGTGTTCTCCACAGTCTTTTGTTATTTATATTTTGTTTTACACCTGGTTTCAATTAAGTTCCTGAGTACAACAGAACACAGCAGTTCATGTTCGAGAGATTTTTTTTTTTTTTTGTGTGTAAGGCTGGGCAATAATATCGATATTGACTTGTCTGCTGTGTTTTTTTTTTTTTTAAGGAAAAATGCCTCTGCTTCCACAGGATATAACAGAATATTTATGAACACATTCATTTGAACAGATTTTAGCAAATTACCTTGTGTTACTTCTACTAGAAGGTAGGCTAAGTAGGCTAGGATAAAAGAGATACTTCCTTAGATAATGATTACATTTTACACTCCTTTGTGTAACACTAATGCATTTTGAATAGTCCTTGCCCAGTCCAGTTAAATTTTCATTTCTTTCTTTCTTTTTTTCATCCAATCGTGTTGAGCAGATTGCTGATGTCACCCTGATGTGCCGTCCCAAGCATGATGAGTGTGACTTGCCTGAATATTGCACAGGGAAATCAACCTCATGCCCTGAAGATGTCTTTTCAGTGAACGGACTGCCATGCAAGAACAACACCGGCTACTGTTACAACGGCCAGTGCCCAAGACGGGATGACCAGTGCATCAGAATGTGGGGTTCAGGTACATAGTCCCCATTTTACAAAGCATTAAATTATTACGATTATATTAACTTTTTACAATGTCACTCATCACACATATCATAAATAAGGAATTATGTTGATTTTTTTTTGTTAAAAAAGGTATTTTGTTTTTCATCAGGTGCGGTGGTAGGGGGTGATTTCTGTTATGCCGAGAACAAACGGGGTGTATACTATGCTTATTGTTCAAGGCCAACCGATGACCAGTTTATAGGGTGCCAAGAACAGTGAGTTTAAGAGCAACATACTGTATGACATTATCATCACACCTTCAGAGAAACTTGCCACTATTTTAATTGCAAGACGTGATTCTTTGCTTCCACAGGAAGTGAACAAGACTCATGTATCATTCCTAAAACACTTCATTTGATCTTTTAGGGATATAATGTGTGGGAAGCTTTTCTGTGACAAAGGCCAAGACATGCCAAACTATGGCCGCTCGGTCACATTCAGCACCTGCAAAGCCACTTTCTATGCTGATAGCACTCAAGATTTCGGGCAAGTAGACACAGGAACCAAATGTGGTGATAAAAAGGTAAGAACTTGTTCATTAAAATGATGACCAAGTATTACAAGTAAATCTAAATATTATCGTACTCATTTCTTTCAGGTTTGTAATATGAACCAGTGTGTGAGTTTAGATGTTGCCTACAGTGCAGCAAACTGCTCAGCAAACTGCAATGGCAATAGGGTAAGTTTTCAGCATCACAGGTATGTGATATTGGCCATATTTAGAGTCTGCGAGGCCAAATGATGTGTCAGACTTTATGCTGAGATAGTTGCTTGTACTTAGAATCTTGTCTGGGTGTTGGGTTCTCAATAGCATCTACAGTAGACCATTACCATAAATCAAAGTAATGTTTCTATATACGGAGCTAATGGAACATGCTGTACTGCTGAGAGTTGACATCTTGGTGCTCAGCATTCTCTCCAATTCCAATTTGCTAATCTACAGTATAACTGGGTCACGCCATGTTTTTCCAAAGTATGACCAAAGCCTTTTTTGACAGAAATGTATACATTCTCAATTTAAAAACGTGGCTAAATTAGCTAGCTTTGTGAATGATCTTTGGTTTATATACACTGCCTGGCCAAAAAAAAAAAAAAAAGTCACCACCTGGATTTAACTAAACAAATAGTTAAGAGATTTCCATTGGCTAAATTCTGCAGTGATTGAAATGGTTCATCCGGCAAATAAATTATTTAACGTTAACTAATGCTGTGAGTAGCTTCTCGTTTATTAAAAACACTGTCAGAAGACATTCTCTGGTCGTGGCAAAGATCTTACTCCAAATGTTAACCAAATGTTATGACATTGCATAGGCTTATCAAAATTATGCCACAGCTGTAATCAAAGCACTTTTGCTTGTGGAACTCTCACAAAACCTTCATGCAGCACTCGATGCCTTCGGTCCTTAATCGCTGAGGTCAGAATACTGATGAAACTGCATTGCAACTTTAACTACAGCACATAATATAACAGCATGCTGATTATGCATTGGTAAAGAGGTGCCCAAAAAGAACAGGTAAAGGAACAAGGTGGTCATTTATACCATGGAAATAATGATCTGTGTTTAATTGTGTCTCCTGCAGGTGTGTAATAATAAGCTGGAGTGCACTTGCGCACCTGGCTGGCTCCCACCTGACTGTGTGAAACCAGTCAGCAGATCTCAGCGTACACACACTACAAGTACCTGCTTTATTTTTTCACTCATCTATGCATTTTCCTACATCCAATCCTAGTCCCAGATCTAGAGAAGTTCCTAGTTCTAGATATCATGTAGTAATACTTAAATACACTTTTATTATGGATTTCAACTCCCTTAAACACTAACGTACACTATGGTACCTGGTTTCAGAAAACATCTTAAAAAGGCCTTATTAATTTTTAATGTAATACACTAAAAATGCTTTATGAAAATGTTTATATAACATTATTGTTTCCTGTTACAGAAACCATTACCAGTATTTTTAAGTCCCAAATACAGTCATGGTTAAAAAGAAAGTACACCCTGTTTTCTTTCTATGTTTCTATTTGCCAGGACACAAAAAACAGTTGTGTGGTCCTCATTAACTTCTATAGGTTATAAAATATAACGAATAAGCTCAGGTCACAACATCCAAAAATGGATTCCGATGGAACTTTTAAGAAATTCTTGCATTTAAGTTGGATTCATGCTCCAACACTTCCAAGCTGCCACTGTTGGGCCCTTGAGCAAGGCCTTTAACCCTATCTGCTCCAGGGGCGCTGTATTACTATATGGACAACCTTGCACTCTTATGCCAGCTTTGGTACTAGCTGGAGTAGGCAAACATAATAATTTCATTGTGCTGTAATGCATATGTGAAAAAAATAAAAGCTTGTTCTACCTCACAACACTGTTTCATTTTTGAGGTTTGAGGGCATTTATTTATGAGGAGTCCTGGGGTGCAGTTTGTGGTCCTGTTCATCTAAAAGGTGTTCAGTAGGATTGAGGTCAGGACACCAAGTGCCTCTTTGCAAGGCACTTAATTATATACTTTTATTACCACCTTAGCAAACCATGTTTTCACACAGTTTGAGGCAGAACCTTGCATGGTCAAGTGTCCACAGACATTATTTCTAGCTATAAAGTGTGCCATAAAACAGTAGTCCCAAAATCATGGTTCACAAGTAGTTCCACATTCCAGATCTTCTACCAAAATGAAGATTACCAAAGGTAACCACAAATCTCTGGCTAAACCGGCAATATCCAGAACACACAGTAACCATAACTGTAATACTATATAAATCGATTGAACATAACAATTCGATTGAATAATGAGATTCATCAGAACAGGAAAGCAGAAACTCCAAGTGAATCATAATGTGAAGCAGGAAACAAGAAACAGCAAGGTGAAAATAAGAGTACTTAAATCATTGTCTGAAAGAACACAAAATTCAGTGGGCACCACAGTGCCATCCAGGGGACGGCCCTGAAAGTTACACATAAACAACAACTAGCCCTAACATTAAACCCACTGAGAGGTGAAACGAATAACACTGATTATCTGTTCTGGAAGTTCGGAAAAATGGGCAAGTGTGAAGACTTGAGTGACTTTGTTTACATTGTGGTCAGAGCACAATGGGCAAGAGAGCATCAACACCAGACCACAAAACAATGGATTAAGGTGGCCTGGTCTGATAAAGATGTTTTCTTTCACATCATATGGCTGGCCAGGTGTGTGTACATCGCTTGCCTGGGGAAGAGCTAACACCAGGATAATGCCAGGAGGCTTGTCATTATACTGTACATCCGACTTCAGATATAACCCAGAGTCATGCCATCTGCAGAAGTTTTTACGACTCTGTGGTTGTTGGATGTATAAAGGATGGTGGCGTCTCTAGAGAACCTGTCAGTTGTGGAAGACTTGTCTATGATAGTGGTAACGTGCAATATTTGTATATTGAATGCAATAAGGTATTCACTGTTGTTTTTTCCTCCTCCTTGTCTAATTTATTACTCTTTATTACTCTAACTGTAAGCAACTGTAACAAAGAATAAGCAATTTCCCTCTGGGGTTAGTAAAGTTCGTTGAATTTTGAATCTTGAATGAGGCACAGAAATGTAGAGAAAATACCGTCTCTCTCTCTCACACACACGCACACACACACATGCACTGTTTTTCAAAATAACAGCTATATCCATAAAGTATATAATAAATAATTACAGAGTCTCATCCTCTAATGATTTTAATAGAATAGAATAGAATAGAATAGAATAGAATAGAATAGAATAGAATAGAGGTAGTCCCTCAGTCGAATTCAAAGTTTCCACAGATACAAACTGACCTGTTCTATGACCATTTGATCAAATACTGTAGCTCACGTGTATTATACAGAAAATAGACATTGTAGTGCACTGCACACACACACAATTGTTAGCTTTTGTTTTTCATTTGTGGGGATGACACACACACACACACACACTGTGTGTGTGTGTGTGTGTGTGTGTGTGTGTGTGTGTGTGTGTGTGTGTGTGTGTGTGAGTGCGTGTGCGTGTGCGTGAGTGCGTGTGCGTGTGCGTGCGCGTGCGCGCGCGCGCGTGCGCGTGTGCGTGTGTGTCATCCCCACAAATGAAAAACAAAAGCTAACAATTGTACAGAACATCTCTGTCTGGTGTAACATTCTAGTTTCCTTTCACTCAAACTAAGAGTCTGGAACATGTTCTAGCATCACGATGTTCCGTAAGCCCCAAAATAGATGGTGTGCTAAGGTTGTTGTTTAAAAAATCCTCCACAGATCTCCGACCTCAACCCCTTTGAACAACCTCTCAAATGGAATGCTGTCCACACCCAGACCTCCTCAATGCCTGACCCAGTATTTCTCTTCTAGCTGCATGAATATAAATGTTCACAGCGTTTATATGCTCAAACAACTAGTGGAAGGCCTTCCCAGAAGAGTGGAGGTTAGGATAAGAGTAAAGGGGCTAATAAATCTGGAGTGATGTGCTCAGCAAGCACATACAGTATGAGTGCAACTATCAAGTATACACATCCTTTTAATGGAGAATATATAGGCAGCAGTAATGAGTTATTTTTATAAAATACAATAAGAAAAACTTAGTGCCAGTCTTAATGATGTTTAATGATGAATTGTATCATCAGTAATTCGAAACCCCAATTTCAAGTAATTCCACACAATAAAAACAGCATCTACTCTGGATGAAATTGAATGTTTTCCAGTAATGAACTTTTGCCTTAATTTTTTCCAGAATGTGTGTGAAAGTGAAGGTTTTGTCAATTAATTAAATAAGATGAACGGTGGCAGTGTGCTCCGAGTCATCATCATTCACTCATACTGCTAAAAGTCTCATCGCAGAGACTCTGTGCTTTAATTCTTCTGTTTGTTAAGCCGCATCATCTGTGTGTTTTAGTCTGCATGTCCTCATGTTTCTTTTTCAGTTTGTATACTGTGTAATAGTTCTACGTTTTCAATGTGATATCTGCCCGCCAGTGCAAAGTTTGGTTTTTTGAAGCTGCTATGAATTTTCAAAAAACATGACTTTAGCAGATGTTTTCTATTTTAACAGACGTGCTTCACACCACTCAAAATGTAGTTGTTGAAGACCCACCTGAAGCGAGTCTGGAATTGTAGAACAGATACACGAACAGATACGCAGGCAGCACATGTTAAGCCTCAGGAGAATTCCTCCCTCCTCAGATATTATCAGCAGACAGGAGGACTGGGCGTTTCAGCTTGACTGCTTCTGTGGGACAAGTCTCACCGTTCATCACTAAGGTTGCTGAGTCAAATCTCATCCTGGGTCATTTTTTTCCTGAGAGAGCTTGAAGAGATTCAGACACAAACAGTGTAAGAGTTAAACATCTATGAAGCTTTGCCAATCAGAACATCTTATTTAGCTCATATTTAGTCTACTTTAACATTCCCATGTGTATATGGCAAGTCACACACACGTGGAGAGGCATGTTTCAATGCAGACAGCAAGGAAATTAACCTCAGTATTCACTGTGTTTCCCATGACCAGAAACATGACCTAAATATCTGAAGACTAATTATAAGCCCTGTTTATCTTCTCCAGAAGCGCACATCTGACCAAGAATTCTGGGCAGCAACAGGACATTTATAACTTAATGTGCTGGAGAAAATGATTGCAGGATCATCTCAAGATAAACTAATTAAATCAAATGCAAAATTGTAGATTAGCATTTCATTATAATTGGAAATGCTTGTGATTATAAGGTGATCTCCCGTTGCATTTTGTACTTTATTCAATCTTCAATCAGGGTTTCACTGGATCAAAAGACTATCCCAAGAGCACTGTGTGTGTGACAAGGTAATACAGACTGCATGGGATGGTGCGCCATCTCAGGACAAAAACGAACAACCTTCCTAGTCACAAGCCCACCCACAGTATTGGCATGTCATCATGAGCCCATGCACACCAATACTTTTTCACATAGGCCAAGGCAGGTTTGAACACTTTTTTTCTCTTAATACATGAAAACATCCCAGAAAAGTGACATTATTTTCTGGGATGTTTTAAAACTGTTTAAAGGCCCAGTCAACTGAGTATACAATATGTAAACTTCTGACCCAATGTAAAAATTACTTGTGTCATAGACGTCCTAACTGACTAACCAATAGTTGATTAACCTGAACTAAGTGCTTAAAAATCTTTTTTAATGACTTCAACCTCCAAATAAAGAACAACATGTTCATCCATCTTATGCCTACTTATTCTGTGTAGAGTCACAGAGGGTCTATCCCAGGGACCTCTGGGCACAAGAGGGGTTCAACCTACAGTACAGTAGGTGGGATGCCAGCCCATTGCAAGCCACAAGCACAGACACTCTCAGACACCAAAGGCGACTTGGAAACACCAATCAACCTAGACAGCATGTCTCTGTGAGAAAAACCACCAAGCCCAGCGCAAACATGCAAACTCCAAGCACATCCAGGCAACGAGATTCAAAACCCTAGCCCTGGACGTGTGAATGCAAACCACTAAAGGTTACAGGTGAAAAGCTGTTACAATGTATTCACTTATTAGTATGAAGTGTGAAATATACAACAGTTCTGCGATGCTGTGACTGGATTTTCCAAAACACCTTCAGATTAGAGAATTTAAGAACAATGTGGTAGTAAATAGCATCCTTGAGTCTCAGGGCTTCTGATTGAGGCTCAATACCTTGTGTGAAGACCTGCTGATTTTAACAATTTCTCAAGGACAATAAACCCAAATGCTGAAAATCAGGGCGTTTTTTTTGGCCTGCAATCTTGATTTCAAAGTGGATTTGCGAAGTGGATTGATGTTGCAATGAGTTGATGATGACACATGCCTAAAATGGATCCAGATCAAAGCGAGGGATCAGGGTTAGCTTCGGGCTATGGTTCAAGTGTTTCAATTAAACAATCTCAGAATATGTTTAAAAAGTACAGTGCTGGAAAAAAAAAGTATTTGCCCCCTTCCTGTGTGTTGTTTGTTTTTTGCTTATTAGTCACACTTAAACAATTTAGATCATCAAAACATTTTAATATTAACCAGAAAAAAAGTAACCTGAACAAATCCAAAATACAGTTTTTAAATATTAAGGGAAAAAAGCTGTCCAAGCCTATCTGGGCCTACATGTAAAAAA
>QMIH01000416.1:419454-440590 GCA_003987875.1 Clarias batrachus | reverse complement strand
TCTAAGGTTGGAATGAACACCGTGGAATATCTCCAGCAGGCTGAAGTGTCAAGGCCGTACCTCAACATCCTGATGTTGGGAGATAATGACCAGCAGTGCTCTCAGACACTAGTGCTTCTGAGTAATGTATATACTGGGTTATGTTATGTAATGTTGCTGGGTTAAATTAACCCAGCATGTAGTTGGTCCAATATTTACCCAGCAGGTGGATTAAAAACAACCCAAATTGAAAGAGTTGTTTTTAACCCAGTGTTTTTAGGGTGTTGCGGCAGTTGTTTCTGGGATACAATCCTGAACCATTATGACATTGACCAAGATGAAGCAGTTACAGAAGATGAATGAAAGAATGTGGTATATGTGTATTTACTACCTCAGCAACTGTCATTCTATAATAAGTGAGTTTATAATATAGTATTATTTGATCATTTTTATAGCTTTTCTGGCTTTATTTGTATGAAATTAAACAAAACCCGAACACAATGTCCTTAAATTCATAAACTCTTGCACAAAAATCTGTTTTATACACACAGGGTTAAATTTTTATACTTCAAAATTAGTGTGTTTATTCATATTGAACTGCTACCCCAAAATATAGTATTGTAGCAAGGAGTGTTATGCTGACGGACAGGTGTGTATATGCATCTGGGTGAAGAATCTCCCTGTATAAACACTCTGAGCTAAGTACAAAGATGAAAAGGGGTTTTATCTCTCATCAAGTACTAACATGGAGGTGGATAAACACCACTCTGACACCATAATTACATGATTTATGTCATTCTGCCGCCCAAGATTGCCATGGCACTTTTTCTTCTGCTGATTCATGAGGAAAACTCCAAATGAAGCTTCAGAGGGCACATAAAAAAATGCATATAGTAACGTTGCTCTAAATAAATGGTTGTGATCAATCTTAAAAGCAGTCAAGAAAGTTTCTGCTCCTCCTGCTCCTGCCAGTCTGAGGGATGAGTTTAAAGGATGGGTAGAGAAGAGTGCCTTATGCAGTCAACTGATAAACACACACAAAAAAATAAGAAAGCATATAGTTATATTCAATCAAACCCCTATTTACTAATTCACATTTCTCTAAACTCTGCCTAAGCTGAAATGTGTGGCCTAAAAATAAGCCTAAGTTACAGAACCACTGCTACAGAAGTCACAGAGGGGCTTGTTTCTCAGCTGTAAAGAGGTGTGTGTTGCCACATGGTTGGGAGGCATACATTAATTATAGTGCTCGAAGGAACTGGCCTGCCATGCTTCAACTTACTGCCCTTCACTTCCTCTACTCTGAGGGGCTTTCTTAACTCACTATTTCACATACTTTAATCCAGCCGGGCCTTAAGACTGTGTGTGTGTGTGTGTGTGTGTGTGTGTGTGTGTGTGTGTGTGTGTGTGTGTGTGTGTGCACGTGTGAGAGAGTATTATATTAAAGAGCTGAGAGCCATGTATGTAAATGCTGAGATAATGTGATTAATATGTACATGATGTGAAAAGAACAGTGGGGTGTGAAACTGATTTTTAGAACTAGGGCGGTAGTGAAGGTTTGAAATATGGAGCGCATCTTTCTCTGTAGTGTAGGAATTATGGAGTATCTGGGAACATGGTGCCTGCATGCATTGTTACCACTTGCCTGCCTGCATGACAATATCTCTCAGTATCTGGACACAGTGCTTCCGTTGTCATCGATAATGTTTATCTGAGCCATACATGCTGCTCAGTTCCCTTTCATGCATTCTGCCTGTCGTGTGCCACACTTCCTACCAGGGCAAACCTTTTATTTATAATAATTATTTATATTGGCAGCAGCTGTACTTCTACAATCTGAAATCTGGTTCATTATCCATCCACACTTAATTTATTATAATTAAACATAAAATTAAAAAGCAGTTTCTAAACTTTTTACCTGTCTATTCGAAATGCCTGTCTATAGCTGTTTGCAAAATGTAAATCAGATATATTAAAAAAACGCACTGTACATACAGTATATCCCATTTCACCCTAAAAGAAATCTTTGCTGTTTTTAATCACTGCATATTGATTACTATATGTTCTGTAGCATAGTTGAAACCTATGACTGTCCTCTCCTAAACCAGATCCATTCTGATTCTATGCTTCATGTATATTCATGGCAGCATGCCTGTGGTATTTTAAATGTGCAGTCACGCTCAACCCCGGTACCTCATATTATTAAACTGTCTAATTAGAAGATCATCACTGTATGATTACATGGACTGCTGACCAGCTGAAATAAGCTTTACCTGTGGTGGCAGCAGTGAACCTTCGCAAGGGTAAACAAAGCTAAGCACACAGGCAGTTCTTTTAGGTGTAGCAAACATATCAGCCATTGATCAAATTTTTGTTTTTTAATTAGTATTGTGCAGGGGATCGTTTTTGAATATCTGTTATAATATCCAAATGCCTGCAAATTGGATTTGTAGGTTGCTTTTTTTTTTTTTTTTTACCACTTAGCATGATATGAGCTCGTGTGTCACTGAAATTGTTTTGAACTGGGAAATGTGATCAAATGGAATGCAACACTGGAGGGGTTATGAAATGTACCCTAATTAATCAAATTACTGATTTGGAAATTTTAGCCAAGCATGTGAGTGAACTGCCATTGTTATTGGTTGATGTGGGATATTGCTGTTCTTTTTTTTTCTTTTCTTGCCACTATAGCATTCGACTGAATAAAATGTTTAAGTTTGTTATATGAATAATGCTTTGTGATGGTTTGAATGAATATGTAGACTGTATCTTTGTGTTGACAGCTTGAGTGGGTTGTTAATGTGATGCCAGAGGCAAGGCTGTCAATTGTGTGTGTGTATGTGTGTGTGTGTTTGTTTATGTTTGTTGACTGACAGGGACCCAGTGTTAAAAAATATCTCTTGTTTGAATCAGACTCAAATAAGGACCAATTAAACAATACAAAAAAATCATATAAAGAACATACAGTATGAGGATTCGCTATAGTTGTGTCACAAATGCTATCATTGCACCATGGTGTGTGTATATATGAGCTGGCCATTTGTCTTACTTTTGCATGGTTCAGAAAACATGCCACTTACAACTGATATCAGGTTTACAGGCAGTTTCTACCAAATGTAGTAAATATGCTCTTGAAAAGCTGTGAACAAGGCCACTGGTTTATGTAAATATATGTATATATGTATATATATTATATGGCCTATGTACAGAATTAACTGCAAAAGAGCGATCTCTCTTTTCCTTGCTGAGATGCAAAGTGGCTATGGCAGCTTCTGCTGTTAAAGCCAGCAGTGGGCTGATGATTATTGCAAGGATAAAGCTCCACATTTGTCAACCCACCAAAAAACAACTTCAGTCATTTTCCCTTGCCCTGTTACGAACACTTGCATTATTCCACCTACTATACAGGAGAAGGGCAAGACAAGCAGCCTAGGAAGAGAAGACTGATGGAGAAAGGGAAAGAAAGAAAAAAAATAATGGAGGGGTGCGGGTGGCAGAGGAGAAGGAGAAAAGAGTGTGAAAGTGGCGCAGTCAGCTTTTTCTGCATAAAGATGCACAGCCATCTGTGTGTAGACAGGCAAGCGTCTGGCCGTCATTTGTCCGGTACGAAGTGTGAGGTTGTGCTGTGTGTGAGTGGCACTGCTAGAAGTGCATCTGCGTGATGTATGAGCTTCTACAGTGGTGTGATTACTGGAGCGGTGCTGGGGAACCATGCTCCTCACCTCATCAGTTCCAGAGCCTGCTCCACACTGCAAACCACAAAACCACACACCGCAACCACACTGCAAGAGCCATGCACCACAGTGCATGCGTGCATACACACACACACACACGCACGCACGCACGCACGCACACACACACACACACACACACACACACACACACACAGACAGAGTACCCACAATATTAAAAAACAGCCTCACCAGATCAATCGAAGCAGAGGCAGAAAATTAGAATTTTAATAGAGTGGCTGGAAGCACTAATTAAAAAGAATGATTATGGTTTTTTTTTGTTTTTTCTTTTTAATCTAAATGTGAAAAGGTAAAAAGAAAAGAAAAGGAGGATTCACTCTGGTGGGCCCTTGGTTAGGCTTAAATTAAGGTTTAATTTAAGGTTTTGTTTGGTTGTTTTTTGAGGATAAAAAAATTAGACAAAATTTCCAATAACTATTACATAGATTTGAAGCAATAGCCACCCACACCTGAATTAGGAAAATGCTTGTGTGCGTGTGTGCATGTGTGCGTGTGTGTGTGTGTGTGTGTGTGTGTGTGTGTGTGTGTGAGCGATCTAATATTTATTTTTTGTGTTTGATCACCTTGGAACTGGTAGGTAATAAATATTTGTCCCTAATATGATTAATATAGTGAGCATGCAATAGCAAACAAACTTGAATAGAGCAACAAAGCTGGCTGACATGTGGGAGATAATTGTTGGATACCATGAAAGCTGAACCTAAAAGAAAGATGGAGTGAGCAGGCAAAGAGCCTGAAACCTGACTGGAGCATCTCAAGGTCTTGGTCCTTGTCTCATGTTTTTGTCTGTGTGTGTCCTCTGAGAGTTCATTACACACCACTACACTCACATAGCCCTTTGTTATCTTTTATTGGCCATTTAAACCTTCACACATATATAAAGAGACAGAGTTATAGCACAACCAAGCACTTTTTATATACAGCATATTTATAGTATTCATAAATTAGTGTTCTTGTCTACAGTATCTCTAATGGTTTGTTTTGCTCTGAGTATTTAATTTGGTTGTTTTTAACAGTATGTGTGTATATGGTGTTGGGTTTTGTTTTATCTTTTCCTTAATATTATTCGAGCTGTTATGGACTATTACATAAACACACACTTCACCTTGTTCAAATTCATCACAATCTTTCTTCATCAATTGCCTCTATCCTGTTTAGATTGGCTGAGTCTATCAGACTGATGACTGATGGGAGCCATTGTGGTCAGTCATAGTTGGGTTTTGCTCTGACCCCTTTGTCTGGCCCAGGGAGTGACCTCTGCAGGGTTGAGACTGTGGTCAGTCAGACCCTGTAATGACTTCACAGCTTATGGGTAAATATGAGTGATTGGTAATTGAGCCAAGTGTGTGAGTAGGCTTTCTGAGACCTACAGGCCAGGCTTTGTCCTGTGGGCAGCTCTGGCCGGTGTCACATGGAGGGCAATGTTGTGGCAGCATGACCTGCTGGAGCCTCCAGGGTTAAGTAGTGTCAGGATACATGTGCAAAAGCCTTGCCTGTAGGCTAGACCTGAACTCCAAACTCTGAACTCAGAGCTCTGTGTCCCAAATACCCTCCCAGAGTTGGAGATAAGGAGCCCTGATCACTAGGAACAGAGGCTCACATGCTAATGTTCGTCCAGCTACAATGACAAAGCTGTGCCAATTAAAAAAAAATACATGTCACAATGAGGTTGGTATATGACACACCAATTAAACTAAGCAAGGTTGTAATGCATGGTGTAGTTGAGGATCTGGAGTGTAAGGCTGCATTTCTAAAGTGTGCCTGTGTGTTTTTCTCATAGTGTATCCCACACAAGACTCTTTGTACTACATCAAAGCAAAGGAAGTTCATAGACTTCACCACTGCTTTGCCCGAGCATAGCTAGGCCCCTCTGCTAATCTGAAGGCGGAAAAGGAGACAATGTAGCCCATGCTCCTTTAACCCCAGCTCAGTTCATACTCATTTGTCTGTGTTGAAGCACTTTTAGATGATGGTATCCAATCAGTCAGCGCTCCAGGCCTGTTGGTTATAGTAATGGCTGACCCTCACATGGCTTCTGGAGAGTGGAACACGAGGATTTCACTTGAGTGTTTCACTCTCTATCATCATGTAAAATATTAAAGCATCATTGACAAATTCTAGGGTTTCTAGAGCTAGCCCAACTCACTACAGAACACTACTATCACTTGGGAAAAATAGACTTGAGAGCAGGATCGTAGATTTGAGTCTGTACATTTAACCATAATAAGTCTATAATTTGTTCAACATCGCTTTTAAGCATAATTGTGCCTGTAACAGTTTTTTTTCCTGCTGTAAGAATGTGAGTTCAGCCACTGATGCAGCTAAAGTATTAAACACAATAGCAAAACAAGGTGCGGTGAAAGGGAGTTCTGCACAGTGTGAGTAGTGGCATATAAAGCATACTGGAGAGTTCTCTGGGTGCAGTGGTGGCGGCCACATCAGCTACTGGCATTTTTGTAACTACATTAAACAAACCCTCGGAAGGCCTCAATGATGCATGCAATCTTAATTTTTATTACCGCAATTTATTATACACTCCCCCAGCTAATGACAGATTCAACTGTCATTAACAGATTAATTATAATTTCCCCCTGTGTGTGCACTGCGACTGGGAGGGAGCATATACACAGCATGAACAAATGTCTGTATGTGTGCAGGTTGCTGGTACAATTAAAATGTTTGAATCAAGGTTTGTCAAACAAAATACCTTAGTGCTAATAATACCTGAAATTAAATTATAATTCAAATATAATAACACATATAAGATAAAACAGTGGATGCTTTGCTTCCTCTTTGATTTTTTTAACGCGGTGTAAACAAAGTTAGGCCTCTGAGCAAACAGTTCCATGTATTTGTATTTCCATATAAGCTTCTTCTTCTTCCTTGGCTGTCTAATAATTCTGTACATGAGTTATCTTATTATTCCTCGTTTCTTTTGTTTTTAAAAAAGAATAATTTAAAATAATGACCTCCTTACAGTCAATCTGTCATAACAAAATTATACTCTTCAAACAATCTCTTTTTCTAAGATAAATATAAATCAAACGATCTCAATTTCTCCTCTTTTATCATTCACTACCTGTCTTTCTTTGCCCTCCATTTTTTTTTTTTTTTGCCTGCAGCTCTTTGAGAGGTGAAATAGAGCCTCTTTCCCCTTCCACTGCTTTTGTGTCACAGCCCAAATACATAGAGCAGCCCCTGACAGGGCTATCAAAGACCACAGAGGACTGGAGATGTGTTCTCTGCTTCACCTACTGTAGGGCCTCTGACTTCAACAGCTGACCCACTCTAACCCAAGAATGTTTCAGATGCGAGGGGCTTCTGTTTCCTTCTCTCTATTCCCCACACCACACATCTAAACCTGCATCATTAACGATACAGGACACCGACCAAAAACTGAAGGACAGAATATATTCTAGAGCGAGTACTATATGTCACCAATAGCTAATCATGTACAGTACTGCCCAGTTCTATCTGAAACTATTAGAATATCTCAAAATTAGCTTTTACTAACATTAAACATTATATTGATCTATTAAATCTATGGATGCATCATTATCTTTTTTTTAGACCAAATACAAGAACGAGCACTTGTAATACATGTAGGTGCTTGTTGATACCAATACCTGATACTGATACTCTACTTATAATAGTCATAGAGACCTTATAGAACAGCACATCCCTATTTATGTCTCTTCAGTTTATCCTGTGGTCAAATAATGTGCAAAGTCACCACTAGGCCTGTTATTTTTAACCATATTGAGTAAATTAAGTGCATTAGCTAGATAAATAATTTTCCTTGGAACAAGTAGGGTTTGTTTTGGAATATTACTTATATGTCCATGTTGCAACAAAAATGAAACTGAATTAGTTGATTACAATGGTGTTTATTTGTTTAACTTTTCATTACTATATTCTGCTACTAAAAACTACCTTAAAACAATGTAATAGATTAGAAACAGAGATTGACCCGTCTTATCCAAAACTAAATGACTTTTAAAATGCTTGCTCAGCCGATTAATATAATTGAATTGTACTTAAAAGCCATTTTGCAATAGTGTGCTTAAAAATTTAATCATTAATGCAATTCAGGGAGGTGCATAGCCATGGCTGTTGATCTAATCTGGAAAAGGCCCCACTAATTTTAGGTGCCATCGATCAGCATGAACGTAAATATTGTAAAATGTGATAATCTAACAAACTACAAATTAATTTTAAATTAATCAATTAAACATATACTTTCAGTTTAAAGGATTAATGAAATTTTAAAAAATGCACAGTTTAACCTTATCATTGTACAAGAGTTAGTTCACCCAAGCATTCTGACTGGTCAAGTGGTGATATTAGACAGTAACAGAAGATGTTTAACTATTTCTGTCACTCCCCATCTCAATTAATTACACTAACTGTCAGTCACCAACATGTCTGAAAGTAGGTTACTATAATTCACAGTACTAAAGGAAGAGAAGCTACCTGTCAAAAAAGCACATCTGATTAACAAAGCACATATGATTAAGTAATCTTAAACAACATTTTGTCTCCTTAATAATTGCCTCTACGTTGTTGTATTTATGCCTACAAAGCTAACTAGCGTCTAACATATGACTGAGTCCTGTATCTTTCTCTAACCCATGATCAAGGGCACTACTTGGTGTGGGTACAAGGGATTGTACACCCTACTAGCTTTTCAATTAATGCCATTTGGGATTCAACCCTGGAACATGGAAGTTAGCATAGCAGATATTCTAAAGCAACATAAGTGGAAATATAAAGAGAAACTTTACATAAGTCCACCAAATCTATTATTTATTTTCCTCACTTTTGAGATAATAAATGATGTTTGTAGAACTGTTGAATAAAAGCAATATCATCCTTGAAATTGTGCTGTTGTTCTGGATATCAGCATAGCTGTGATGTCTTTGGCTAGGACTACATCACAGCCATGCTGATATTCAAGTGAAACAGAATGCAGTGATGCTCACATGTAATATTGCTTAACTGCACGTATAGTTGCAGCCAAACTAGTCTAAACAGCAGTAAAGTTTTGCATGTTCAGCTTATCAGTCCATTTGTATTGATAAAGAAAATGCTGGAGTACCTCAAATTGTGGTTTTCAGGAGGCACAGTTAACAGAACCCTTTGCTTTGATTGCCATAATTAATCTTGAAATACACCCAGACCTGTCACACTAGGTTTACGTCAAACAGTGTCTCATGATATTGGATGTTAGTAAGTACTCAAGTTTCACAAGTTCAGCTCAGTCTTGGACCAACAGTTTCTACATTGCTGCATCTTTAACAGACAGAATTTTTTTTAAATTAAATATTTCAGTGGTTGGTTGTGTAGAGTATTTCATTGTTTGCTTCTTTCTTGATTTTCACGACAATAGCACAGCATGTAGTTGGCGATGTAGAATTAGAATGTGGTATCAGGGTGATAGACATAAAATAGACCAAAATGACTGATACATTTAATCTGTTGTATTGATGTAACTGTGGTTTTTGATCATGTGTCTCATAGTGGACTGACTGGTTCTTCTCCCACACACTACTGTGTGTGATTGATTTGGACCTGCATGTTGCCATGAATCAAACAAGATGTGAGCCTGGCACAGTGACAGGAACTGCTTGCCAGAATTGGCTTATGTTCTCATTCTTAAAACAAGGAAAGAAAAAGAGAAAGTAAGAAAGTGAGTGGGAGGAAGAAAACAAGAACAAGAAAAAAACTTGCATCCTCAAAGGGTGAAATGTATAAGCTGTGTGTGTGTGTGTGTGCATGCGTGTGTGTGTGCGTGCGTGTGTGTGTGTGAGTGTATGAGGGAGCAAAAGAGAGCAGAAGAACACCTGTGTGGAAGTGGCTCAGGGGAACATGTGGTACATTGCAAGGAATTTGGCTGTGTCTCAGCTACTTTTGCAGTGCTGGAGGCTCTTTGCCTCTGCTGAGCCTGAGCTTGCACACTGAGCAATGTTCTCTTAGGTCACCAGAAGCTAGACACGCTTTGGGAGATTTTCTGCCTGCATAGAAACATAGTTTTATTAGGTCTTTTTAGGCATGGAGGTGACCTGCTCTCGGTGCAGAACACTTCGTAACTCTCAAACTTTATTTTCAACAGTACTGTGCAAAACAACAGTTCAATATTTGAAACTTTTATTGCATTATGCCTCCTAAAATATATCTGGTTGTTTTACATGCATATGACAGAGTACACTCTGGAAATATACATGTCGTATTGAATGTGTTTGATTAGGAGAGCTGGGAGAATAGGCACATTATGAAATATTAAATAGGAGTGTGTGGCAGAGCAATAAAAAGGGCACTAAGAGAGTGTGACAGGCTGAGGTGGAGGATATATGTGCTGTTCACCCCAAATGAACACACTGAGACTAATACTGCTGAGCTTCATGTTTCATTTATGTGTCCACACTCGCTATGAGAGAGAAGAGAGAGAGAGAGAAAGAGGGTTCATTAAAGATTAATTAAGACAAATGCAGGGACAACACTCACCTCCAGCTGCATCTGCATCACTGATACAAACACAATGGACACACTTGTATAGACATAACACACACTCTTACACACACACACACAAACACAAATACATGCATGCATGCATGGTTGGAGAGACACTTAAATGTAGAATCAGAGAAAAATGCAGGAAAGGGGTAGAAACGATGCAGTGAGAGAATGGTCCTGACCTCGCAGAGTTCACTGTCAAAATGTGAACTGTCAAAAGATAAGAATGCTGTGTGTGTGTGTGTGTGTGTGTGTGTGTGTGTGTGTGTGTGTGTGTGTGTGTGTGTGTGTGTGTGTGTGTGTGTGTGTGTGCACTGTACGTGGTGGCTTAAAGAGAACATTCTTTACAGAATCAGAAATGACCAGAACAGCTGTTTAATCAATTTGTTTAGAATTATTACTATTTTCATAATATTATTTGACATTGTCGTACTTACTCAGATTCACATAGATCTGATAATTTAACAGCATACTTTACCAACCCTAATCTCAGTTTATAGACAGCCTTATACTGTACATCTCTTTCTGTGCATAATATAGCTCTTGAATGGTGGCCAAATGAATCCTTTATATATATAGTATCTTATATCTTATATTTTATACTTATCATCATACATGTACATTCATGTTCAATGAATAGTACCACTTCTTATAGTTCTATGTCTTCTTGTGGAAGAACATAATTAAAATTCGAAAGGGATCTTAGTATTAGGCAGATACAACCTCAGACAAACAGCAACATATATTTTTTTTACTGTGCTATTATTTATTTGACAAAAATAAAGCCAAAAATGTGTGCAATACTAAAAACCCATCAATAACTTATTATTAGCACTTGATTACCACCTTTAGTAGCTTGAATAACTTGAAGAAATAGTTTCCTTTCTGACTTCATCAGTCTCTTACATTGTTGTGGAGGGATTTTGGCCCGTTCGTCTTTATAACATTGCTTAAGTGCATTGAGGTTTTTGGGCATGTGCTTATGCATAGCTCTCTTGAGGTCCTACCACAGCATATCAATTGGGTTGAGGTCTGGACTTTGACTAGACCATTTTTTTTTTCTGATAGATATACTGGATTTTTCTTTTTTCTTTTTTTGTTTATGTTTGTTAGTTTGTTTTTTTGTAACTCTCGTTCCATGGTCTGATTGAACTGGGATGTTGAAGTAAATGTGTTGGGACATCCATGCCTGGAAAGATTCCCAACTGCCTTGAATACTTTCCACTTGAAGGTGAATAACCTTTCTCAGTGTAGAATGTTGAACTCCAAATTGTTTGGAAATGTTTTTATAACTGATTCCAGATTTATGTGCATCAACAATTGCTTCTCTAAGACCATTGCTTATGTCTTTCCATATTGGCATTTTGTTAACACACACCCGAATGCTCCAGACCAGCAAACAGCCCATACTTCTGCTTTTATAGAGGTCTGTACAACTGTTCAATTTACCCTCTAAAATCCTGTGGAAGCAGTATGGTAGTATTTCCAAAATTTTTGATCATTACTGTACCTCTATAATAGTGCCTACAAATATGCAAATATAATATTTATATGTACATTATTACGGTACAAACAGGTAATCCTACAAGTTCTAACAAATATTCCCTTCTTTATTGTTTTCTTCCTAAGGTTTCAATTTATAAACAATGAAAGTGAAATTCTACCATAAGGCAGTCATTTATGGGAAGTTCCTTCTATCACCAGTCACTCTGTGCGCACTTCTGTGTCCCCTCTTGTCTACAAACTTCCCTGAAGCAGATATGCAGACAGAGTAATAGAACAGCACTTAAATGGCCTTCAGGATTTTCTTTTTGCACCTGAGGAGCAGCATGGGACCAAAGCTAATGGTTTAGCTCTTCTTCCCCATAGTCTGTAGCTTTACATGGCTCGAGAGACTGCGGAATGGAATGCCTTGAAAGCATCGACTTTAATGAGACATAACAATAGAAAGAAAATTACATTGTCATTTGTTATATATCAAAAATAATTTTTTTGTATGGGACCCATTGGGAGGATTGCACTGGGAGGCCCATAAGTTCATAGTTATAACACTGGTACCAGATGCTGTATCTGTTGTGCCAGAAGTGTTGCCTTTTTTGTTGCAGACAGCATTTGTTTCTTGACTTGATGTCCAACTGTCAGTCACTACATTAAGTCTGACTGTCTTCTGAATTATCTTAACCACACATTAAATAGTGAGGGGAAAGGAGTGAAAAGAAAACTACACAACCATACAAAGACACAAGCTTATATCCAGGGTTGTAACAATATGTCATTTAAAACCATTATTTTATTGCCTATATATAGTTTGCTGCATTTTTATATGCCCCTTGTGGTGAAACCACAAACCATATCTTCATTGTGCTACAAAAAACAGAAAGCATTTGTGTTATAATTTTATCTTTAAAAGATTTCTGCCCTGAGTATATTTTTTGTCTTTGATGGATGTTCTTAGCTCCATGATACTTTAGTTAATTATTAAAGGTCTTAATTGTTTGTTCATTTGTTCATTTTTCTAGGGTTTTGGCAAATCTAGAGCATATTCCTGGAACATGGGGCATGAGGTGGAAATACACTCTGAATGTAATACCAGTCAATTGCAGTCTTAGGGCACCCTGGACACCCACATTCAAACCTAGGTGCAAATTAAGCATAGGCTAGCATCTACTGGCATGTTTTTTGGGGGTTGAATCCGACTTTAATTTAGTCGAATTAAAGGATACCATCATGGAGACAGGGAGTGTGTGTGTGTAGGGAGGGTGAGTTTAGGGAGAGACAGAGTGACCTTACTGTAAGCAGAGAAATACCCCTGAGTAAAACTCTACTTAATCAGCCTGTAATAAGATCAATATCAATGGCTGTTGTGTGGGCTACAGTGCAGCTTTTAATACAATGGCACTGAAATGGTCTGCACTGATAACAAGTGAAATTTTGCTTCTGTCCAATCAACCACTAAATTGTGCAAGAAAAAGTGCCATTTAAATTTTTTAAGAAAATCCTGTTATTTCGATCAATGTTTTAGTTATAGTCCCTTTATTTTCTGCACTACAGCATATTTGGGGTCTCCAATACATGCAATACTTCAGGGGAGGGATGTGGGCTGTTATTATACAGCTTTGGACACAAATTGTGCGATCGATTTGTGGTGCACAATGCCAGGAGTGATTGATGAAGTGCCGGGGCTGCTCACAAACAGCTCTGAAGCCCACACAGTCTCCACAGTACATTAAACTACTGTACATAGCTAACTACAATAGTGCTCACATGTATGGCTGCTGTCTGACAATCTGGATAGCAAGAGTGAGGAAGAAAAACACATCAACACTCCTGTGTTTCAAGCAGTTTACATCAACCCTGCTTACTTTGAAAATGTTTATCTAATTAAATTATCACTATTTCCTGATTTGATATGAGATAGGGGAGAAAGTATAAGGTAACTTTTTTTTTTCTGAGGTGCTTTTTTTTTGGGGGGGGGGGGAGGTGACCCAGTCCTACTGTAAAAAGCACCTCAGATGCTGAAGCTATGGTATAAAAGAAATCCATTGTGGTGGTAGTGCCTCAGTCCTGACAGAAATTAAATTGTGTCCAAGGACTTTTTATATAGCAGCACAAGGTCTGGGACAATATTGCCACTGGCTTCCAGCTCTCCTCCAGACACACAGCCCTTTCTTTGTTTGCACTGAGACATAAGACTGCACATTCTTCTTTGTCTCCAAAAATCTATAAGACTTCCATTTAACTTTATACATAGTTCCCTATATGACTTCTAGAAAATACAGTATATCTAAATTTAATGAGTCCATACAGCAATCACTAAGTATCGCAAAGAAACACGTACACTTTTCATGCATATGTATGTTTAACACAAGATTAAAAAAACAATAAAAATTGTCATACCTGCTTCCTGTTAACTTAGGGATCTCAAACTGATCCATAAGTGATTATCATTACTTTTTTCATTCACAATGTTGCTTGTGATTTACTGGATTTTTTGCATTACATATTAATTCAGTGTCAAAAAGTGATATAGTATTATTGTCAGTGTTTGTTCTTTATTTTAAGCTGCCAATTAATTAGTTGAGGACATTTTTATTTACAGTTTTCAATAAATCTTTTTTATTTAGTTACCATGTGAGTAACATACCTAGGGCAGATGTCTTTAGACATGTTACAATCAGTATTTTTATTTATTTATTTATATATTTATTTTTAAAATTTTAACTAGGCAATGATAAGCATTAAAAATATGTAGTGTAACTGGTCACATTTAAATTTAACATGTGCTAACTCATTATAACAGAAATTTCAGTTTACAGTATTAACTTGGTGCACATAGATCTCTGGGGAAAACAATACCCAAGTCAAATTTGAAACAGATGAGAAATTGTATTATCATTGCTGCTGTCTTTGGCATTATACAGTTAATCCAATGTTAGTAATCTGTTTTTGGAAAAATAATAATAAAGTAATTTTGATGTGTTTATTGACATCTTACTCATGAGAGCTTGTCTTTGCCTTCAGCTAAATCACTTACAAAAGACTAATAATAACACTACATACATACATACATACATACATACATACATACATGCATACATACATACATACATACATACATGCATACATACATGCATACATACATACATACATACATACATACATACATACATACATGCATACATACATACATACATACATACATACATGCATGCATGTACACACAATTTGTGTAATCAGCTCTCGCAGGTGTAGCTCACAAACAAATGTGCATTGTGACAGATATGAAATAGCTGATTACGTTTTTAACCATGTTTTGAAAACAGCTCCTTGAAAATGCAAAACATGAATGCATCTTTGTTTTTTATTGTGAGAATATATAAAGTAAGGAACTGCTTAATTTCATATACGGTATATTTTTTGGTCTTACACCACAACTAATGCAAGAACACTCAGAGTATAAACAATGTACAGTTGTAGGTCTGAGATCCCCAGGGGAAAAAAACTACACTTTAGTGTATTACAAATATATTGAAATCTTCCATAGTACATTGCAAATATACTTTTTTAAAAAAGTTGTACCATCGGTATATAAAAAAGTGTAAATTTTCCAAAATTTTGGAATTAAACTTTAAACATACTTTAAAATAATTGTATTATAGTACACTTTTCAAAAATATATTATAGGAAAATATACTTTAAGTAAAAGTTTTGTTTAATTTCCAAAGCACACTCATTTAAAATTTGTTTTTCAATTTATTTTTTGTATATTTAAAAAAAATAATAATTGTAGAAATGTACAGAAATTTATACATTAGAATACAAATTTTAATATACGGTGGTCTCGGTATATTTTCAGTTAAATTTAAAATGTACATATTCACATGTATTTATTTATGATTATATTTAGTGCACTACTCTCTCGTGTGCGCGCGCTTTTAGACTAGTTTTTACACGCTGAATATCTCTCTTGCGCGCTCTCAAACTCGTTTTTGCTCTCTGAAAATCACTTTTGCGCGTTCAAGATAATTTATGTTTGCACTCTCTCTCTCTCTCTCTCTCTCTCTCTCTCTCTTCTATGTGCTCACTATCGTAACGCTACACTTGCATGAACGCAATGAAATCTGCGACTATTTCAGCCAACCCGAGACTACAATCGGCGCAACACCAGCCAATCAGAAACTGGAGGCGGGCAGATTCGGACTGTCTGTTTTCTGATTGGCTCTGAAGTTCTCCGCCTTTAGTTTGAATTCACGCCTGAAAGTTACATCATCGCGTGCGTTAGTTATTGTTTTATTTTCATCGGCATAAGGTAAAATTCATGGTTCTTGTTAGGTCATTTAAAATTAAGTACATAGTTTCAACTATTGAATGTATTGTCTAATGTGTTATTTCTAAATCTTATGTACTTTGCGGCTGGTATAATGCTCCGTATGTCTCCGCCTGTTTTTAGTCTCTGTGTAACAGCTAGAATCAACACATCGGGTTTGAACTAATAATGTACCTGTATATTCTAATACTAATGTCTGTCTTTTTTTAGACCACAGTGTTTGTTTCTAAGACAACCTGACGTTTTGCTGAACACAAATGAACTATAGTACTGTTTTTTTTGTAATCTTGTGCACATTAAATCTGTTAAACAGAATAAAATGAAATTAAAAAATAACACGAGTAAAATCTTCCTCATAATTACTGATGTACATAATCAGTAAATGTTATAAAAAAAACATGTTATAGTGTAGAAAATTCATTCAGTATTTGTAAATTATCTTAAACACCTTTAGTGTACTGGTAACACGTTTGCAATACAGTATTATAGAAGGCTGTGTGTTCTATATTATATAATAAAGTATATTTGTATTAAACACAAAGTGTACTTTTTAGTATTTGTAATTGGCCATGTCAATTGTAATGAGCATGCTACATAAGAATATACTCATAGTATATTAATCATGTATTTGTAACACAGTAAGAATTGCTGTAATGTACTTATAATACATTAAATATATACTTAAAGTTCATTAATTACTGTCAGGTATGTGTGCGTTAGTACACAGGCAGCCATATACTTTAAGTGTACTAAGTATACTTAAATTTGATTTGCTTTAGCACACAAAAATATACTTAATACACTTAAAATTGTGCTTCTGTGCAATTTAATTACAACTTAAATGCACTTCGTACAAAATTAGTTGTTCCAAAATAGCAAACATCAAGTATCCTAGTCATTAGTCTGGAGCAAGTACACTTAAGTATGCTTTGGCATGCAAGGATTTAATATACTTAGCATAGTTTTTTTTACTTGGGATATCTGCCATAGAAGTTTAAAAACATGAGTGATTTCCACTGCTATATTTCATTATGTCTTCAAGACTGCACCAATGCTGAAGAAGTATATGAAAAGCTTATTTTTCCTTATTACGTTGTCAGATGTACCATTATTTAGAGTCCAGTAACAATAATTCCTTTACACTTTTAAAGAAGAGATGCATAATGTTTTAAATATCGTTAATGCATTTTGTATGTATTTAATTTCAGTTTTTCAGGGTATATAAATTACTATAAACTCAAATATGTTAGTGTTTCTGTTGTTCAGTGTCTTCCGTACTTTCATAACCTTTTTTTTTTTTTTTTTACTGAGTAGTCTTGGTGTGTGCTAGGCAAGATCCACAATCTGTGGGTATGTGCTTAAAGTTTTCCATTCAGTGGATTGTGTTATGCTATTATGTATAGTGCCCAAGGCATGGCCTGAACTTGCTGGACACAGCACACTGAATCAATGTTTCTGAGTACGCATGGCACCTGATGAAACAGTTCAAATCTCTGTACTACCTAGTCTAAGTTCCACACTCTTTTCATATTTTTTCCATAAAGAAAATTTGGAATTTACCACATTGTGTAATCAATCCTGCTCAGGCTAACAATGGACCTCTGCTAGCCAAGCGACACACAAACCCCTCTTTTCAGCAGCAAGGTGGAATCGCATTGCCATGACAAACAGATGGCCTTGCTCACACACACTCAGACAGAGGACCCTGAGAAATGAGAACCCTCATACAGGCAGCTATCTACTGCTATAAGAAAGAGAGGTAAACAGAATACAGTGTATTCAGTAGTGGTACTGTACCTGCCGGAAAACCAGACATATTGGGCTGTATCCTGGTTAATGGCACATATATGGAATTTTAATTTTTGCACTGATGTTTAAGTCCTCAGGAAGTATGTTCAAAGTAAGATCACATGCCTTAAAAGTAGAAACAAAATTGCATAAATACCAGAATTCAACCTGATAATGCTTTTACACCATGACTGCCTCTCAGAATGATTTCCAAAATGTCCCTGTTTGATTATGGCCATTTATTATTATTCTGTTTGGCAAGCACACTGTCATCTGCCCTCATAAGAATTATACGTTTGCACAGCAGAAGACAAACAATTTACTGGCACTTTGCCTCAATGAGCAGCTCTGCTGCCTGCCAGTAGCCATCCATTTTGCTATTCTCTACTTGCAGTATCAAATACACATAACCAAAACTCATACAATTTAGACAACACGTTGCAGGCTCAATACACACAATGCAGGGCTAAATCTTACTTTTAAAAATTTAAGTCTTACATATACATCTAAATGTCATTGTCACTTCCTTGAAGATCAGGAATTTTTCACTTCAACTGCACAGGTTCAGTATTATGATCATGAGGACTTATATATCTTTATAAATCATACTGTTTATATGCCTTGCACCTCCAGGGTTGATTCCCGCCTATGTGTGCATGGAGTTTGTATGTTCTTCCTGTGTGCTTGGCAGGTTTTTCTCCCGTACTCTGGTTTCCTCCCAAAGTCCAAAGAGATGCAGATGGCATTCCCAAATTGCCCAGAATATATGAATAAGTATGTGTGTGCCCTGCAATGGATTGGCACTCTGTCCAGGGTGTACCCAGCCTCATGCCTCAAGTCTCCTGGGATAGGCTCCAGGCCCCCCATGATCCTGTATACAGGTAAAGCATTATAGACAATGAGTGAGTGAGAGATGAAAACCTTTAGAATTAGTATATGTACATGGTTTTGTGTTTTGGTGTTTTGTGTAACAGGTGCAGACTTATTTTTGTAAATATATATGTTTATGGAATAGAGAAAACTGTAGACGGCAAGGTGCCATAATGTTTAGCACTATTGCCTTACACCTTCAGGGTCGAGGGTTTGAGTCCCGCCTTCAGGTCTGTGCGCATGGGTTTTGTTTCTTTTCCCTTGTTGGGTGTCCACAGGGTGCTCAGGTTTTCTCCCACAGTCCAAACACAAGCAGATTAGGATAGCTTTTTTTTTTTTTTTTTTTCAGTTTACCAGTAGTTTAGGAGTGAAGGTATGTATGCATGCTTGTGTCCTGCAACAGACTGGCACCCCATCCAAGTGCCCAGTGATAGGCCCTAGGCCTTGCAGGACCTTGTGCAGGACAAGTGGTATAGTGAAGGGTGATTGACTGAGAAAACAGTGAATTTAAGTGTTTTATGACTGACAGTAACTTTGTCTGGTTGGATCTATGACAAGATAATCTCTTTGCTACTGTCAAATAAAATGCAGAGGCATAATCATTAGATTAAGGAGATTCAGAGGGTTGCAGTCAGGCTGTGTTCAATGACAACTGTCAACATTTACATGTGCACATAATAACTGATGACATAACTTCAAAAATGAACATCCACAGGGAAAAACAGCACACCACAATTGCTTATGTATATAATATTTTGTTTCTATATGGTAGATTTAGCAATTTGCAATTCATGTTTTCTCATTAAAGAGCAGACAAACTAGAATACAGCTATGGAAAAAGATGCTGCTGAAAAAAAATTGCAAGTGAATAGTGGTTTTGACTGTGTGCTGTGTATAAATTCCCTGTTGGCCCCTTTCAGAAATGATTCAGCTCTGAAAAGATATAGTGGGCCTTGGTTAAGCAAAAGAACCTCATAGGAGAATTGCTATGGATGACAGGGGCATAGATGAGGAGAAGGAGATCTGGGCCTCTATGCACCCCTTCCCCACTCCACTATGTCCCACACCCGTCTCACTCCTCCACAGCCACTGCATTCTCCCGACATTTACATTATTCAAAGATAAATGCATTGTCAATTCTGTGTCTCCAGTTACTAGATATGTGTGCTGCTCCAGTCCCTCTGCAGCCAAAGGTGCTCTCACCTCTGCTGCCCACTAGACACACTACAAATGAAATCAAATGGCTGCTGCTACTGAGGAGAATAATTTAACCCTGCAAAGAGACTTTGTCTGTGGTTTGTGTGTGTGTGTGGGGGGGGGGGTGCATCACTGCATTATGATTAAAATACAACCTACTGTAACTGTGAATTCATCACTATAGTACAAAGTGAATGTATCATTACAATATACATTCTGTGCCCAGTTATTGAATCTATGAAATACTCAAGGCAGTTTTAATAACAAAAGTGGGCACACCCAGTCCAACAAGGTGTACCTAATGAAGAGTGGACAGTGAGCGTAGATGTGTCATGAGAAATTGTTCCTAATGTAGGGCACGAAGTTCAGGATCAAGTTCTGTGTAGGAGAATATTAGTGTTTTTGTGCGTGCCATCATGTGTGCTGTAAATATATGTATAATTCAAGGTCAATCACTCCAAAATGCAAAAACATTATTATTTTTCATGATACATATGTTAAAAAGTAAAAAGAAAATAAATAACAAAACTGACTGAACCATGTATGTAAAATAAAGGTCAGTGAAATTTAGGTCCTTTAGTCCATTTGTTGTCAGATTTCAGTGGCAAGAGGATTCTCTATCCTAATCTGTCAGCTCAAAGAATGCAAAACATCAATTTCTTGTTCCTACAATGTTAATCTGACTCCTGACCATAACTGGCCACACAACCATTAGGTTACACCTAAACCAGTATTTTGCACTTTAATCTGAAAGGCTGATTTAATTTTATGGCTATGATACCTATTTATAAATATATATTGTCCCTGCTTTAAAAAAATCTTTGCATGGCTGTCTGGATAGACATTATTCTGAGAACAAAAAAAAGATGGACAATATATTAGACCAAAATAAATACTTTTCTAGAAATATTGACTATCTACTGACCACACAAAATGTCATACACATTGCAGTATTTATTTTATAAGTATCAAAAGAGAATATTGGATTCTGGTATTCTGGTTGAATACCATCTGTATTATAATATAATACATTTTTGCGCAGTGCACTATGCTCATGTGTATATGTATACATTGAATGTTTGAGTCCACTGAGATTCAAATTACCACTGTCATCTCTCTCTTTCTCTATCTCTCTCTCACACACACGCACGCACAAACACACACACACACACACACACACACACACACACACACACACACACACACACAC
>QMIH01000416.1:407822-419385 GCA_003987875.1 Clarias batrachus | reverse complement strand
CACACACACACACACACATATATATATATATATATATATATATATATATACATACTTATCCGAACATAGAGTCTTTGGGCATTTTATGATCTCATATGACCTGGGAAGGACAAGAAATTCTTAATGTGAATTTGGAGGCATAATGCATAATAGACCGATCTGTGGTGTTTACAGAAAACTGTCACTTTAAATGGGCATTTGGATTGCCATTAGGTTAATATGCTCTTTGGAGAGTTAGCATCTCTCTCTCTCTCTCTCTCTCTCTCTCTCTCTCTCTCTCTCTCTCTGTCTCACACACACACAGACACACACGCACACGCAAACGCACACACGCACACACACACACATAAGGTAAAAATGCTGGTTGCGGATCTTAATATTCCTAACTCATGTTTACCAGGCTAAAAGTCTAACAACATGTTTAAAGCAAGTCAGTAATGTAATGTACATTATAACCAATATTAAGTGTAATCCTAAATATGTAAGATGATTGTTTTCTGTAATTATTGGTGTGTCGGGCAGTGTAAGTGATTGCAGGTCATGCAGGTTTATTGAGCTTGCAGTTACTTTGCCAAGGTGATGTCTGTGATAAAGGTATTCTCAGGTGAGCATTTATACAGGACTTCTCTCAAGTGCTTAAGATGTCGTTGACTCATGATAAGTTGCTTAATTACTCATTTTAAGATCATGCTTATAAGGAGACTGTTAACTTTTAAACCTAAACTCATGGGCTAAGTTGTCAGCTAGTCATTTTTCATATTTAATGGTCATAGGCTATTTTACTGGAATAATGTGTCTGGGATTACAAATGAAAATCACAAGGAATCATTCTTTATCCTGTGGACAGATTAAATTCCAAACCTTGTTACTGTTAGGCACACTTTTGGTTTTACATAAATTAGAAGCTTAATTGTATTACAGACTATATTTGAAACAAAATAACCTACTTCTCACAATAGTTGTAATTTATAGTAAAGCCAAGTTAATTTTCCAGGATAATCTATTTCTCTGTACGGGGGTGGGATAATATGATGATGTCCTGTAAAACCCAAAGAGAGTACATGTCTCTTATTCCATGGTGAAGATGAATGAAGATGTATTTTATACCATCATAATTTCTCTGGGAAAATGCTCTAAAGGGTGTCCACATGGATATGAGTGAGAAAGAGGGATGTGTGTGAGCTATTTGTGTGTGTGGAGTGGTATAGACATCGCTGTAGTAATTGATGGCAGCTTTCCTGAGTGATCAGTTTCTCTGTCAGTTTGAAGGAGGTGGAAAGAGAGGAATGGGGTAAGCGCCTCAGAAAAAGGAATGAGCAACCACATAACATTTGCTAGGTTAAATCTTCTAATGATAAGTATAAATCATCAACTATTGCTACGCTGAATACATTCCAAAGGTGTTGTGTATTTTGAAACAAAATGATAGGAATGTCAAATACGGTGTAACAAAAACTTTCTCTTCTCTATGACATCAGCATTGGAATAGTAGGCTACAATAACAAAGCAAATGCACATGGTATCAACATGGGCATTTTATGGATAATGCTTTTTTTTTAACCAATTAACAGAAATAAAATAAGATAAAAGATTAAAGGGTATTAATTCAGTATTTTACAATTGTAGGATTTGAGCTTAAACTTCAAAACAACTACCTAGTTGATAAACTTTGTTGACTGTTGGGATGCTAGGGGTAAAGGAAGATCAGTTTAACACAAAACCAAATAGCCCAACCAAAGATTAAATTAAGTAAAGTTTTATATATGTGTGTTTTGCAGTTGTTATGCTTCTTCAGTTTAAGCAAGTTGACAAGCAGCTTCTTTATAAATTATGGGAGATTATTTATTTTCTATGTTTTACATAAGAGTGTTTGCATATGTGGACATCAGATTAAATAGGAACTATGAAACCATGATGTGGTATGCAGTCATACATATAAGCAGCAGTGCCATACCATCAATAGAACTATACAGACTATATTTATTATGACAAAAGTGTTACTCACTTTAAGAATTGAACATAATTATATAATAATACACTTATATCCTTAAAATTTTTTATATTAGAAAATGTTATGTTGTAAAGGCATGGAAATATTGCAAAAACATTGGGAAATTAGTATGAATGTCCTTCTGATAGATTGTACATACAAAATGTATAAGATAATTATTATTAAGTAGTTTATTTATAAATAGTGCAAGAAGGTAAATAACAGTGCAAAAAACCAGCTGAACACATTTGAACATTTGACACCGATAGGCTGAGAGTTTTTGCGTAGATGCACTTTTATGATTGCACAAATACACTTAATTGCACAAATACACTTAATTATGATTACACAAATACACTTGCAGGGCAAGTGAGCAGGCTGGTAGCCTGTGGAGGAAGGGTGCAGTTTTGTAGAACGCGAAATCAGGACAAGGCCCTCCTCCTTCTCCCGCTTCTTCTGGTTCATTCTTCTGTTCTGGAACCAGACCTTTTTTTGCGATTCGCACATCCGCGGCGCGCCCGCCATCTCGGCTCTTCTGTCTGATGTATTTATTAAGATGAAACTCTTTCTCCAGTTTAGTCACCTGCCTGGTAGTGAAGTTGGTGCGAGCTGTTACAATAACCAAGCCGCAAGCAAGGGAACATGCTGTAAACATATTACACAGTAAATAACCTGGACATAGCTGAAATGATCATAAACATTATTTTATGACAGAATAACCACGCCCATTTGGTATCATGTCTAAATTTACTTTTAGAATTGTTTCTTTTTATTTCGCAAGGTTGTTCTTCGTCTGTACTATGGAGGCAATACTCCTTAAGGGAGAACGACGCACTTCCTGAGTATACAGATAAAGCGTTTATAAGGCAGTCCTCAGCTTCATCATTGGTTCCACAAGATCTATCATGACTAAATAAGGCACTTGGACGAGGCGTCTCAAAGCCACTGGAGCTATGTTGCACATCCAATGCCAGAGGTATGTGAGTAACATGGTCCATAATACCTGTCGCTACTCTCCCCTGGGACTCTCCCTGCTGCTCCACCTGACACAATTTAGATCTAAGACACATGCCTCTGCCTGAGATTAAACATAAGAACATTACAACTCTTAGTTGGTAAGTGATGTATGATAGCTAACGCCTCTTGTCTTCATGTCTTACTCTGTTGTGAGGCTCAACTTTTGTAAATAATGCCCACAACTATGTGGAGCGTGGTCTCGCCCTCGCAGCCAATCGAATCACAGATCTTTTTTCAGCCTTCTGCAGTGTTTTTAAATTGTAGCAGTTATCCCGTTGATCTACAACCTCCAGAACCCGAATACGTAACTGTACATATAGTAACAATGTATCATTGTAAATAAAGTGTAATTGCTGGTTACTATTAATCTATGTATATTGCGCTTTCTTTTTTCAAACTTTTGAAATAGGCTACTACTCATAGTTAAAACCACATGCTAAATGTATGCCACACGCAAGGTTTAATTAAACCTTAAAAAGAAACGTTACTTATTTCTGATCTTTGGATCTTCTTTATTACTCACTGCAGTTTCCTCATAGACATTCATCCCTGGTGCTCTGCACGTTTAAACAGCTCATTAATCAGGCTAGTGAGATTAAACTAGCCTTCACCGTTCCCACACAAACGCATAAGCTATTCATATATGGGTTAATGTATTCCTTAAATTGTGACGAGAGGTGTTTTGTTCAGTCACTTCCAACCTGCCATCGTAGGCCACATTGAACAGACTAGTTCATTTTTTTCTTGGCTTAGTCCTTGTATAATAATTGGGCATTGTCTGTGATTGGTGTTAAGCGACATAGCACGGGTGTTAGTAAGCAATTGGGGGTCGTACAGTTTTGGTATAAACTCTTTAATTAACGTTACATTATTTCATTGCAGCAATTTTGCATTTAAATTTGGTCAAGTGGTACAAAGGATCAACAACGTGAAAAGACATGAGTTGATAAAGCTAATTAGTGGCGACTGGAAATTGGATGCAAACAATGCTATATGTTTCGAATAACGTTAACTCTATGTCAATTCTATTTAACATTGTCCAACTTTTTTTTAAAAACGCCTGATTATAGCTTCAGTATGAGGAGATAAAGTGCATGCTCATTGCAAGTTTTATATAGTGTATAGTTATATTTAAATACAGATTATTGATCTTTTAATGTGATGGACAAAATAGCTCCATTTGCTCATTTATTCTTCAATATACCCCTTTTAGTATTTTTTTTAACATTAACATTTTATCACATTAGCATTTTATTCTATGGAGCACGATAACATGCATAATTGTAGCTTATCGTGCGTGATAATAATGCAATTTAATAGCTAGGACTGGAAGCTATTTTATTCAGGAACCATAGCTTTGAAATTGTAAGAGCTGAAAGTGGCTTTTTACGTGTTATGCTATACGTGCCTTAGCATGATTAGTTGAAGGAGTGTGCATTTCTAATAAGTAATTTTTTCAGTAATTGCCCAACAGACCTATTTAATGTCACCTGGTTTTAAACTTATAGTTTCCAAGGACTATTAGAAATAGGCCCCGTTATTTTCACCAAGCTGAAAAATGACAACAAACTACCTCGAGGTGTTGTTTTATTTTAGAATTATAATTATTGGTAATGTAATGCACATGCTCTCTAATCTGAGCTGAAATAAATAAAAAAGAAAACGACGCTAAATTGCACGAAATTCAAAGTTTAGTTGGCATGTAGTAAACTATTTTTATCCAACTTTAGTTTTAACGGCCATTCTGCTTTTCTGTATGTTTATTTCAGCTAATTCACTGCTCACTAAATAGCGTTTCAGATTTAACCTTGGAACAGTACAGAGTTTATCGCAAAAAAAATAGCATTTTAGATATGTTGTCTGGCCTAACTGTTAAATAGCCCGAACCTGTGCAGATTTTACATATGATTTTTACATTATTTTTCTCTGACTATGTGAAAGAGCTCTATCTGCCTGGCTCTCTCTGCTTGTCACAACTCATTGTGGTCACTTCCGATGTCAAAAGGCTAGCAGGGTAATTTTCTTAGCCAGGGCTATCTGGATAAGGCAATTTAGAAACACCAATTCATTATGATTACGAAGCAAAACCGCCGCCATTATTGTGCATCGACAAAAAACTTAAGGCCATGGGAACGAAAAACTGTGAGAAATGCCTAAATTCAGTCTAAAATATTTTGTGTAACATTCCATTTGAAATTCGTCATTTTTACTGAAGCTCTTCTGTGCCGAAGCCTTTGGTATTGAGCAGTAACCATTGACAAGCTATTTTGTGTACAAAAACGTGCTTATATTTGTATCCTAAACAGTCTTCATGAGATTTAAATAGGGTGTACCTACCCCTCTGCAGAGTAAACCAGTAAGCGTCTCTTCCCCACTATGCAGCTTTTACATCTTCAGCCTTCTCTTATCCGTGCTCTGATTGCACCGCAAGCATGCTGTCACACTCCTTTTCTTGGGACAAAGTTTGGCCTCTCGCAGTTTGAAATGTGTTTCTAGAGTTGGGAATGCAAAAGCTTTGTTCATAAGGAGGTGGAATCAGCGGCGAGGCTGAAAGCGGCGAGTTTTTGATTAATGAGCTTTGAAATACCTCGCTAGGGGGAGGCGGGTGAGAGAGTCATTCAGTCAGAGAAGGATTGCCATGCCTATAAAACTAGCAATGTGTAGAAATGCTTCTATTCTCAGTGTTATTTAATGTCAGATTATATGGTACATTTAAATAAATACGAATATAGAAATACACGTTGGATGCTATTTAAGAGATGTAATATATAGATGAGAAGTGTTATATTGTGTCAGATTATTTGTTTTAATTCTAAGACGCGTTTACAGAAGCTGTAATCTGTAATTGTTGTGTAAATAGGCTAACATCAACTACTGATTTTGTTATATATATTTTGTATATTTTATATATAACCTGCAACATTGTCCTTGTCAAATTATTGTTTTTTGTTTGTTTGTTTTTGTTAATGTTGAGCTTACACAAGTCACTGAATATATTTGGTATTTATTACGTAATTGGAGCGTTTCAATGTTAAAATTTATCTAGTTGTAAAATACTAGGATATTGTCATAAATTCTTTTGTGTATTGTCCTCTTTAGGCTGTTATTTTTACTGAAGTGTAACCAAGGACGCGCATGGATAGGGGTCCTCTCTTCTTTGTTTACTGTCGATATATTTTCAAAATGGCGTCTTGGTACGAGATATCTTGGGTGGGAATGAGATAATAACATATTAGGTCCATTTGACATTCTGGTTGTATATCAAGCTTGTTATACACAAATAGAATTTCAAATAGAATTTTACACATTCAGTTTATGCACTTTATTTACAAAATCTATAACACAATAAAATATAACATTTCCATATCGTTACCATTTCGTCAGCTTGTGTGTGAACTGTTCACTCACAAAATAAAATGTGTTATGGGTGATTAGAACAAATGTGAAATATGCCATATTCTCTTTTAGAAAAAAAAAACATAACATCAAATAAAGAATGAAATGCACCATGCTATCATGTTGTTTGTGTTCATAATGCCGCACGCAGTCTTCCCAATTAGGGTGCATACATTTTACTATAATTATTTTAAATAGTCCACATGAAAAGATAAATAATAATATGTTACAAACGTTATAAATAATAAATATACAATAGTGATAAATGTCTGTCATACAATCTCTGATGAAAATAATAAATAATGACATTTTTTTGTGAACTGATTTATAATTACCAATGGCTAACAGACGACAACGGAAATGATTTTCCCCTACAAATTCCATCCCTATAAAGATGGGAGACTAGTATTGTAAAATCTACAGAACTTACCTTCAAGTAATAAGATATGAAATTTCCTTCATTTTACGCACTGCTCTTTCAAGATCGAAGCGACTGACAACAAACACTCTGTCGCATCTTCAACAGTCAAGAAATATGGACCACAGCTTAAAAATTGTTACAGTCATAGCAGTAATAGTACTATTAATAATAATACAGGAGTAATACGTTGTGTCTCTCTCGAAGTGTATTTATATAAATTACTTTGAACTCATGAGGTAATAAAAAGCGACACTTCGCTTGGGCACACGCACGTGAGATCCTTACAAATGTGTAAGTTTCGGCGCTTCCTGCAGCCTTCCCTGAGAAGCGTGGTGAGAGCTGAGGTCTGTGTATGTGGGATGAGGGTCACACGGTCCATGATGGTGGTTGCCCGGAATCTGAGCGGCGCAACTGTAGTCCACACTGGCGGATGAAGGATGAGGAAGGTGACCGAGGTTGAACATAGGGCCCGAAGCTGGCATGGAATCAACAAAATTCCCCCCAACATACACAGGACTGCCCTGCAAATTAGCATTGGCAAAGCCTCCGTTCCCTTGCATCCCGTGATGCTCATACTCTGCGCCCGGGTACCTTTTTTGCTGCGGTATACAGCCGCCCAATGGCGCCGTGTACGCAGCCAAGCCGTACATATTCTGCTGAGGTTTAGCGAATGATGGAGGAGACGGCGCATCATAGTTCAGGCTGTTTACATTTGGAAGCTGACCAGAATATCCAACGTGATTGGGCCCACTTAGCGGCGGGCTTCTGTCCGGAGAGTGTCCTAAGGGAGAGTGCATTATTCCCTTGGATTTCTGATCTTTCTTGTACTTCATTCTCCTGTTTTGAAACCAGATCTTTATTTGGCGCTCGGTGAGATTGAGTAGATTGGCCATCTCGACTCTTCGTGGTCGGCATAGATAGCGATTAAAATGGAATTCTTTCTCGAGCTCCACGAGCTGGGCGCTGGTGTAAGCCGTGCGCACCCGCTTGGAGGCCGGACCCGGTGGACTTTTGTCATCGCAGGTCTCTCCTGAAAGGAATAATTTTTAAAGTATTAATATTATTTAATATAAAGAGTGGAAACACTTTAAACATACTATGTTGACATTATAATTAGCCATGTAGAGAATGTTAGGTGATTTAAAAAAATTGCGGATTGAGGTGTGCAATCATTTGAACCATTTTGGTTACTTGTTCAGCAAGTAAATAAATGCTACCACCTGCACAGACACCGCAGAAGCTGTTATTAATTCACTAGCACACACGTGGACTAATACATGTTTACATAGGCTATACCTGGAGTTGTGCAGTTGGTACTTTTCTGCTTTGAGTTTTGACGCGTCTCCTTCATCCATGGGAATATTTGCTTGGTGATGACCGAGGTGGCAGTGTTGGAGCCATTGTTGTTAGGAGATTTCTTTTTCTGCGTGGTGGTGCTGCTTGAGTTGGGTGAGGTGGGTGCTAAAGGAGGCGCTTGTTGTTGGTCACCAACACTCTCTGGTTGGTTGCCTTGGCTGCCATTTGGTCGCATACAGCTGCCACTGATGTCGCTGTTTTTATGCACCGGCGGCCTGACCGTTGTAGATTGTACGGAACAGATGGGACCCTGATAGTCATCTTCTATGCTAGAGGTGGGGTAGGACTGATGGGCAGCCCCATACGCATACGAGTCTGACTTTGAGTACGTGTAGCCTCCAAAAAGTCCCGAGTTATCATAATAAGTGGCTTTCTGCATTTTGAAGATTATTATACTACTTTGTATCCAATGGCATTAGCTCCTGTATCATGTAATTGGGACTTCCCACTGGTTCTTTAAACTATGATCTGCAAGGAAGAAGCAAATTCACAGTTAGAGCAATTAGGGTTTAGCAATCGTTTGTTTGTATTGTAAAATTAAAATGCGATTTCTAATTTGGTTATCTTTTGATTTTTTAAAAAAATATAATGTAAAAGCACATTTCCTTAAAATATATGCTTCTTGTCATTTGTTACTGCAAATTATCAATTAGCAAAACTTATTTTACCTAATTTATTAAAACCAAATAGGTATATATTATACCAAGAAATTTTGAAACGAAAATGGAGGCCTACTAGTATCAATTATATTGATTTGGATTAGATCAGAAATTGAGGTCAGTGCAAGTTGCATCAAATAGTAACTTAATGCTCTAGCGCAAAGTCAGTTATTCAATCATTCATTAATTCATGCATTCAGTCATCAATTTATCCATCCAGGCCACTTAGCCAATTGTCTCACACACGCTCGCGCTCGCGCTCACGCACACACACACACACACACACACACACACACACACACACACACACACACACACACACACATATATATATATATATATATATATATATATATATATATAGAGAGAGAGAGAGAGAGAGAGAGAGAGAGAGAGATCGCCCTTTTGGTCGGTCATTGGTCAACGGTTCTCTTTCCTCTGCAACATTTCAATCCTTTCATTTTCAGAAACCCTTTTAAGAATGCAACAGGAGTTAAACTTTAACTTGTTCTGAAAGTTCCCTACTGAGTGAAACGTAAAGACGACAGAAGGCAAATCAGCACTTTTCGCCAGAACAATATCCCTTTCTCTTTTCTTTAGCACTCAGGACGAGCGATGGACATCTAAATTATCAGTGAGAAAATATTGCACGAATGAATGCACACCCAGAACCCCCTTCCCCACATATATTATCATTATTTATATATATAAATAAGACTTTTGGGGAACTAGCGTTAATCACATCACACATCACAAATGCGCGGTAAATGTATGAGTGCCATCTGATCACTTTAGCTCTTTGAAATCCTCAAGAGCTGCGAGGCTTCTAGTCAGTCACACTAGAATTTCATACTCTTCCTGATTTGATCCATTAAAAATGGATAGCTCCTAACTTGTCAGAACAGCTTAATCCGGTATTAGACAGCCCGGAGCTCCAACATGCATTTCAATGCACCTGTCACTGGAGGACCCCACAAAATGTATGGCTGGTCAACTAAATGACTTACGTCTAAGAGGAGAGCTAAGCTAAAGACGAATCTGTAGTGTAAAACCCAAGCGTAGGAGGATGCCCTGGTTAAAGAATGCCTTACTCTGCTAGTACACTCAAATAGGCAGTCAGTATAAATACAGCTACTTCAGTCCACTCCACGCGTTGTACGATTGCAGTCTTAAAATAAACTTATACGGCATCATGGTCCAGGGTGACGAAGAGGATAATGGACTGAAAGAAGGAAAATATGCTTTGAAATAATGTGGACTGCACGGAGGCGGGTATACTCTGCTCCCGTTTGGGAATGTACGTTGTTAAGATACTGCTTAATAATAATTTTACATACAATTATTCATAGCGGGAAAAGTAACATTAAGATGCATATATATTGAAGTATTGTTTTTTGTGTGACCAGAGTGGCAAATAAAACAAATACTCTCCGTGCTGTAACTTGCTAGGATAGAATATGTAGCAAGAATAAATTCTTATCAGACTTTGTATCCACTTCGCTTTTATAAATGTAGTATTGTTGCGTGATCATTATTTTAGACCAAAGTTGAATCTCATTAATTAAATATTAATTTCGTTTGTTTTTATTAAAGAAATCAGTTACTTACCGTAGCCTTTATTGCAATGTTCTCTTTTTTCCCTCAAGCGCTTCTCATTATTTGGTCCACGATCTACAGGATGAAAATAATTTATTCATTTGTGGTAACTGATTAAAAAAAACTTTTAGTTAAAAAAGAGGCCTATGTATTGTTACTGTTTCCCTATTTCTCATAACCCCCTGATGTTTGATCTATGTAAATAATTTGTGTGTATACCAGGCTCCATGTGATGTATGTTTTTGTTCAAGAACTCACGAATATGTAGCCTATTAATTAATTAATTTATTTGTTGTGTTTGTTTATCAAACTTTTTTTCGAGGCGTAAACAATAGCAATACATGTTAAAACGCAGGTTGAAAAAAAAAACTGACACAGGCGATTCTACACAAAGAGTAGCTGGCCAAAATATTTAGCACTCATAAGCCTTTTGGATGACCTTTGGCTTCTGCAGCCATAACTCACTGATTAATGAACAACGGGCGGAAGGTGCTCAAGTAAGTCACAATGAAATCTACACCGCACAAGTTTTTTCTTCCTCTGTTTTTAAACCAAAAGAGCCCGTGACGATGAGATATTTAAACACTTCTCCAGATCACTGTCTCCATGCTAGATTCGCCGCTCCTTGGTGCATTCGTAAAGACTGGAGTAAACAATAAAAATAAGGAAGTCCTATCAACTCGATTAGTATGGAGCTGCAGAATTTCCAAATATGATCATCAGCGTTAAAATATAGTAAACTTTCCCCCCCCCTGGAGCTTCATATTTAAAGTTTTGCTTAATGGAGTAAATTGTGCTGTCTCTGTTGCTTAACATGGTTTGCCATTATCAGACTGCAATGTTTTCGCCCACGCAATGTTACGGTAAGTTGGTAGAAATAATGGCACAATGGCTTGTTAAAACAATGAACTATGAACTCGAGCTTAAATATGTCTACGATTCTGTGTTGGTGATTAAGGTAAATGTTATGTTCTTCGTGCCTTCTCAAATACTTTTGCTAAAATTAAGATTGAGGTTTAATTGTTATTTTTGCGATACAGAAAATGAATTAATATCGCATTTTTATTTTAAAAAGTATCCATATTTAGTATAGGTTTCGATGTCATAATCGTTTCATTTTAGCAAGAT
>QMIH01000416.1:361556-377177 GCA_003987875.1 Clarias batrachus | reverse complement strand
TATATATATATATACACATTCGATTAACATGTCGACTGACATGCATGTTCAGTCTATTTCTAGTCTTCTAGTAAGACTGCGTTAGGACATTTGGCTAGACCTAAAATTCACCTGACTTCTTGCTTGCAAAAAATTTTAACTCGCCAATTCGAGGATTTCAATAGTAAACAGAAGTTTCTCTCTCTCTCTCTCTCTCTCTCTCTCTCTCTCTCTCTCTCTCTCTCTCTTTCTCTCTCTCTGTCACACACACACACACAAACACAGAATTACAGTTTTCGACATGCATGTACAGTTTATTTCTAGTCTTCTAGTCACAGGTAAAACTGCGTTAGGACATTTGGCCAGACCTAAAGTTCACCTGACTTCTTGCTTGCAAAAAAGGTTTTTAACTCGCCAGTCTCTGTCCAATTCAGGGTTTTCAATAGTAAACAGAAGTTTATCACACACACACACACACACACACACACATTACATTTTAAAATAAACAATAATTTGGATACTTTAAGAAAAAAGCACACAAGTTTACATTACACAACAGCCAATGTTGCATTTTAATTTATTAACTGGTGTTTAATTGCCGCTTATGTTAAAAAGCGTTATGTTGGGAAAAAATACATTTTTACATCAGCTAGACCATTATTTGCGGAAATATTGCACATTCTGTCGATTCGTTCATATGCTTAGAATGTTATCAGAAAAATACAAGTTGCATTAAATTCCTTAAACCATTTGGTAACTTGTACCAAAAAAAGAAAAACACTGATTTGTCTTCAGCGCACGGAGAAAGCATGCTCGCGCATTAATAAACGTTTCTTTTTCATTCTTCGATTTTGAAACCAGATTTTTACTTGTTGATCACTTAAGTCCAGTCTATCAGACAGCTCTTTACGTTTCTGACGGTTTATAAATTCGTTGATCATAAATTCATTCTCAAGTTCAGCTAGCTGTGGCTTTGTGTAAGGTTTCCTCTTCTTTCTGGCTCTCATTTGCGCAGGACACCATGGGAGTCCTAGAAAGAAAAAAGAAAAAAACAAGACATCACTAGTTTTTGTGTTACCATATGTTATAATCTGTTTTCTGTTAATTAACAAATTTTATCCTGAATAAGTTACAATATTTTTATATCTCTAACATGTTTATATAAGCAATCAACTGTTGTGAAAATATTTAATATTAGATGTAAAATATAATAATAAAAAAATTTAATTAAAAAAAGTAATTAAATGTCATATTTAGGACAAAAGGCTCTGTTGAACGGGCATATTGGTGCATGTGCAATACAAGTAAACGAACAATTCGATATAAACAAACCGTATTTTCCATCACAGTTAAACAAGTAGTTGCGTACCGTCCGTATAAGCTGCACTGGTGTTCTGAGAACTCGATGTCGACTGTATTAGGACAGTGGAATGTTCAAGCTGTTCAGTGCCATCGATTATCCCCTGGCTGTTGGAATTCAACCCAGTCTGTGCTACGGTGTTCTGCAACCGTTTGTCCAAGTCTGAAAAGTCACATTTGCTAAAGCTGGCAGTTGCTGATATCCCATGCTCACCGGTAAATGCTGTCGTGTGTTTGTCCGGCAATTCTGCTTTGGGAGTTGAATCTTCACCGTAGTATTTACATGCGTCTCCTTTATTGTGGCCAGTCACCGCTACCGAATTAGTAATAAACGGCTTAGAATAGCCACTAAAGGCCAGACTCTGTGGCGGGCTTGTGCACGAACTTGGTGATGTCCACGGGAGTGAACACACCTCTCTTCTGCCGTAGAGCTGCGCGAGTCCGGACGGATGGGCGCCATTGGGCCAGTTGGAGAAAGGCAACGAATCCGCAGTTGGATAATTAAACATAGGACTAACATAGCCAGAACCAAGAAAATTGCGCTCGCACATTTCTGAGGAGCTCACCCACTCAATTCTTACAAGCGATTTTATTTTACCCCTAAAATAATAAAAGTCAGTAATTGTTGATTTGTTAATTCTTAGTCACGTGATATGCAAACCCACAGCGTCCGACCCCGCCTTTGCCCCAACTCGCTACACAAAATAATACCTATGCTATGTCTTTTTAGAAATAAAGAAAAAAAAATGGGCAATTGACTGCGGTTTCTTGTCTATATACATTATTTTTATCGTACCTAAATTGAGGCTTCAAAAATACATTATAGTAAGGCTTTATTATATAAAAAAGTTTTAGTTACAACTCGTCATGTTAATTTAAGTTGCAAACGATAGTACAAAATAACACAATTGTTAGCAGTCTTTTTGCAACCATTTATTAAATTTCCTAACATTAATTTAGAGATTACTATAAAAATTACAACGAGAATTAGTTGTACACTTGTCATAATGCATAGGAAATCTGCATAAACTTGTAAAACTCTGCGTTTTTGTATTGTAATTCTGCATCATGATACCACATTTTAATGTTCAGTTACGTTCCAGAAAATTGTTAAAGTTAAACTAACAATAAACCAAATAAGATAATTTACAAAATAACAAAAAAAAACATTTCTTCTACTTCGTCATCTTTTTCTCATCATCATCATCATCATCATCATCATCATCATCATTATTATTGCATTATTATTCATATTTATAGCTTTGTGGTTCTGGCACTATCAATATTCGCATCCTAAATCAACGATTTTCGTTTGTTGCTCCAGTCATATCACTTTGCAATATTTTTCAAAGAGCTAAAACATGTATCCCTTCAGTATTAGTAAAACAGATTTCAGCTAGCTGTTTTTTAAACACAGATTTCTTTTCAAAATATTGCTACAATATTCATGCGATAGGCTGTCAATTACGTTTTTTTGTGAATATTACTAAATATTCAAGAACATTATTGAATCTAAGATCCAATTACAACAAATTTCCAATATCGCAATTACTTACAAAAGGTAATACAATAATGATCCTACGACAAAATTATTTTCATACATGGTGTACACATTTTGTTTTCCAAAGTTACGATAGACAACTGCCTAGTTTATTTTTTTAAGTATCTGACACAAGGAAACTTATTTAGGCTCTTATGATGACAAAAAACATCACCAAATAACAAATCGAGGAGTTCTATTATTTCAAATAACAATATGAGAAAGGCCGCGTGAGATTATTACTTGGAGACCGTAGATTTTCATTAAGCGCTAAACTGGCTATTAATCATGCCTAATTGTAAGGATGAGAATGAAATATTTAAATAGATTTTCCCTTACATCTGGTATTTTTTTAATCGCTACAAATTACTGTCTAGCAACAGCAGAATAAATGAATGAATCGCAAACGCGACGGTAAAAAGATGAGACCAGCCATCCAGACTTTACGAGTCTAGCACCTACATAAAAAACATTGCAAAAAAAAAGAGATAAATTTCGTTTGCTCGACATTCCGATGGGTCGCACACATTGTCGCAATTATTTAATGGAAACTTCAATGACAATGACAAAACTCAGTTCAAGGTCAAAGTCCAAATATATATTTAGCATAAACAAGTCCAAGTGCATTTAATAGCAATGATGTTTTGTAGCGACAGTCCAAGTTCTTTGGAATAATAGGGAATAATATAATCACAGAAGGGACTAAGGTTTGTTGCTTTTGCTGATAACCCTGGTGTTTATTGATAAAGGCGTGACATGTTAGGCAATCATTTGTACTCCAAAATAAAATAAAAATAAAATAAAAATAAAAAAGGTTTAGCAATGCCGTTATTACATTTATAATTTCGTCATTGACGTTTTTTTGGTCATTCTGCATTTTATTTCATTAATACATCGCCTGTTGGCCAATTTATTAAATTAATCTTTGAAAAGGCATTTTTGTTGAACCATCCCTGAGCTGTAGTTACATTAAACAGCCAGTAGATGGAAACAAACATCCACAAATTGAGGAGTTATCGGTGGTTATTGCACTCAGACATTTCAGTCAAGGTCGCCGCTGAGATTGCGTGTCAAGGTCAAAGGTAAAGACAAGACTCACTATTTGAGTCGAAAATGTAATAAAAAAAAAAAAAAACATCAACGCAGTTTTTTCGGACTTCCTAAAACAGCTACGAAAACTACTATAGATTACATGCAGGTTAAGCGAAATGAAGAGTTTTTAAAAAATCTTTACATTTTCATAAACATGATAATCTTCTAAACATAATTTCCCCACCCAGGTGTAAAGTCAGAACAATCAATTACAATCTGCTACTTGACATACTGCATGCTGGAATTTTTTGATGGCTTATTTTTTTCCCCTACACAGAACACACTTGCTACAACTCATTAGTCGTTCTCAAGCCCTCCGTTACTTGGACCTGGTGTGTCCGGACCAATAAAACCTGAAAGTGTGTTGAACAATTACCTTAGAACGCTGTGTATTCCGCAGTAAGTTTTCAAATAATATGCCAATATATAATGTATTGATTTTTTTATACAATACAAAGACAAATATTTTTTTTTCATTTGAATGTTGAATATAGGGCGTATATTATATGCTGTAGAAATATACGTTTATTTCTTGAATAAATAACATTATATTTCTGTACAATATTTCTTATGGGATTTCTTGAAGATATTCAAGTGCCTGCGTTGTTTATATCCCAAATAAAATCACAATTATTCACGAATGATGCAAATACGATTTATTGGGAAAACATTGAAACAAATAATTGTCAGCATATTTATAAACAAAACCAAAGTGTATATAACGTAACCGGACTGGCCTTATTATAGAATAATAACTAATATCAGGACTACTATATAGTGTACGACATAATGCGTTCCCAGCAGCCCTAACCCTTAAAATTATGTGCCTGAAATACATCGTGTGTGTTTGAGAATAATGCAAACTCAATAAAGTATTTAAAGCAGTTAAAATTATTACAAAGTATAATACTTTCAACACATGAGGGCACAGTTTTTTATAAATAATGGGCTTTAGATAATGAAAGGAGTTGAATAATCAGTTTGTAAAGTAATTCGTTAAAACGATTCATAGTCTTTACATATTTTTGAAATTATTTTCTTGTCCTTGACACGGCGATTCTGAAACCATATAGTGACTTGTCTCTCTGACAGGTTAGTGGAGGAGGCTACCCGTCGTCGCCTCTCTTTGGTAATAAACTTAGTAATGGTGTATTCGTGTTCGAGCTCCTTCAGCTGCAATTTAGTGTATGGAACCCGTTTCTTCCTCCCACGCCGAAGAAAAGGGCCGGTATCAGGCGCTGCGTCTTCTGCAAATAAATACTAAAACAATATAGTAGCCTACTACTAATGACATAACAATAAATAAAAAAATATAATTTAAACTACTTTTATTATATAAAAATTTATAAACACAGCGTAAAGCGGTATAAACGATGAGTGAGTGAGTGAGTGAGTGAGTGAGTGAGTGAGTGAGTGAGTGAGTGAGTAAAAATCTATATAACATTATCATGGCTATTATAATGCAGACATGTTTAATATATAGTTATACACGTACAACTGAAATATTTATAATTGCTATGTGTAACTGGAAACGCAAATGGAAAGACTGGAAATATTCTAAAATATTACTTATAAAGTATAAGTACTTATATGTACTACAGTATACATTTACCTGTTAGTGACGATTTCCAGATATGCGGGCTGGACGTTTGCTCTTTCGGACAATAAATTTGGTTGCTCCAACTGGTCGACCAGTTCCAAGGCTCGTAGTCCTCCATTACAAAAGGGCTTTCATGTTTGTGGTCTCTGTTTCTGGCGCACTGAACTACTGGGACATCAATATATCCAGGGATCTTATATGGTCCTGCATAACCCTGATACACACCAACGTCCCGAACCCGGGTCGGACCTTCACTGCAGTGTATTGCGCCTCTGCCGAAATCCACCACACCTTGATTATCAGCCATGTGTCCATATACTTTCCCACTAAGACTGTGGTGGTTCATGACTCGTTGCTGAAACACTGCGCTTGTAGGAGCTTTGGAACTGTAGAAACTGTTACCGAAGTGGCACCCAAAAGTAACCTGCGAGCTAGTACAAGACACTGCGTTGGGAAAGGATACGTAAGGAGAGAGAGACTCGGGGCTCACAGAGCTCGGTGTATCCGACAGCAAATAAGACGAAGATCGACTCGAGTGGGCTCCGAACGCAGTCGTGTAAAAACTTCTACTGGCTTTCTCCCCGCCTAGATCTTGTCGGTCCATATTTATATGACAAGCAGCACAATTAACCTGACAGTAATTAAAAACATTCTCATGTGTTAATCCAGTTGAGTCTAATAAAGTATGGCAAAGCATTAAAAAAGTCAATTGACAGTAAGGCTTTTTATATTTTTCCCGACTAATTACAGTACTCTGACAACCTGAAACATGATTGGTTAATACTGTCCACGTGACATGCAAATAACTAGGTTGACCTTGGGTAATATGTTACTAAGAGATTAAGTCATTCGGAAAACCATAGAGCACATTTTCGTTTAAGCATTACTAACCTTCTATTCTGATGCATACAATTCAAACTGTATACAAATTAATCGACAATGTTTCATTCTATTGGTGGCATCCTATTGGTGACTTTGTACATAACAACTATATACATATATCGTGTTAAATTAATCTTTAAATAAAGATCGTTAAATAAAACTAAAAATAAAATAACAATGAAAAAAACAATAAAACCTTCCTAAGGTTTACTAAGAGACGGCATACTACAAAATCAAACATCAACCGGTATGGCCACTTGTCAAATATTACACACCTAAAACACGTATGTGTATGTATTAGCCCTTTTTCGCACGTGTACATGTTTTACACAGGCCTTTGTGTAATCTAGACTTGCAGCTATGATTAAGTAAGTAGGCCCACGTTTTAGCGGACCAACATCATTTGAGCAATATGTTGATGTATATTTAAGAAATGTCACCTTTTCCTATGTATATCTTACGATTTGGTTATTTTCTGGATAATAAATTAATATCTTTTTAATATCTATTTGTTTGTTTGTTTGCTTGCTTGCTTGTAATTGCAGTGACAGAGCATCTTCGACCTGGTACGTCTTAAATTTTATCACATTTTTTATTATTATTGCAGACACTTAAAATAGTTTGGGCTTTTTGCAACTTTCACTTTAAGATATTATATCCAGTTTACTAAAATAATTTAATTAAAAGAATTCTATTAAATAAACCAAACATACCTATTTATTTTTCAACGGAAAGGGGAGATAGGAAGGGCTTTTAGTATGCATTTTTGTCACAAAAAATATCTGTAAAGAAATGTATCTGGATGAAACTGTGTCTGTGCATAAATATAAATAATCTGCAAACATATACATTTTATATGTCTAAAATGAATATGTTGATATATTTTAAATGTTTCTGTTAGACAGACAGATAAATAAACATAATATACAGTTAAACTAATGCTACAGTTTTTTTTGTCTAAGTCCTCCAGACGGTCGAATTTAATCTTACAGAGATGCAATACTTTAGTTTTGTCAATAGATGGCAATATCAGTCCACAATGTCGTTATTCATCGCTCGCTTGATAATCAAGGTTACTTCTTCAAAGTAAAATGTGCAAATTTGCTTGACACTGCACATTAAATTTAACAAATAAAATGATTTTCCATTCCGTATAGCGATCAACATACTAAATGCAACTAACTACACTAGCTGACTACAGCAATACACTGTAGTATGTTAAGTATTAGTATTTAATCTTAAATTAAATTATAAAGTAATTATATTAAGTAAATTAAATAGCTTTATTGATCGTTCTGCTACAAATGTCTAACTTTGTTAATTACAAAACGTTCTTACACTCTCAAAGCCATGGAGCTTGCATTCGAACTCAAATAAAATTGATTGTTTATACTTTATGCTTTAAGATGAAATAATTACACATCGTTAAAAATTAGTAAAACATGTTAATTTCAAGGCAGGGACGGGGGCATACTGATTTCCATTAAAATTACAACAACAAAAGATACATATATTTTTATTCCGTAATATTTACTGCAGGCATTTTACTGTAATCGATTTTTACAGACTTTCTTTTAGCATGGACTGTATGTCGAAATCAAATAAGTGCTAGTATATATTTGTTACACATTTTCCTGGGTCGTGAACAATCAATTATGTAGGCATGGTTAATCATAATTTAACACAGAAATAATACTCATTTAGACATTTATTTCATGCAAGGGCAGCTCTGTTGAAAGGCGAAAGGTGGCGGTAGGGAACCATGCCAGTTTCGAGCACTTGCTTTTTTCACGGTTGGCTATAAAATAAAAGTGGGGTATACGTAACTTAATAACGAAATACACTGTAATAACTAAACTATATCGCATGCTGTATTTTCTTTTGGCTAAAATTGGCTACAAATGTATGATACATAGGCTATACAAGTTTCTTTGCAAAAAGTTTTTTCAAAACAACACTAACAACAACAACAATAGCAGTTACAAACAATCCATTTTCTTCCAATGATGAAAGATTTAAAGATGCCACACACGACTTTTCTTCATTGCTAACTGAAATTAATCACATTATCAGCGATATACTGATGAGGGCTTTTAAAATTAGAGTAGTAAGGGTTCAGTTAGCCAATTGTCACCTCTATTTAATAAATCAGGTATTTGGTTATTTGAACGCGGTCCGCGAGAAAGAGTTTAAGCTTTTCCTAGCCATCCTAGGCATTTTTCTTTTTTTTTTCTAATTAAGTCTAAAATTTCATTCGATGTGAAATTTGCTCATTAATTAAAAAACGCTCACAGATAGAGCATAAATTTAAAAAATTGCTAATAGATTTCCACATTTGCTTTAAAATATTCATTATTAGTATCATGTTCATATCTTACACATGGCATATTAATAGATTTTTGTGTATATGTCAATATACCTACCCATTTGTTTTTCTGCTCCACCTGAGCCAGAAATCGCTTATACGTAGCATGTGGGTAATTTTACTACGAAGTCTTTCATAAAGACATTTATGTAATGCTAGTCTTTGTGAAACTGCTCCCGATATGGAAAATCGTGACAATGCATACACGTCTAATGATGTAACTTGCGTCAATGTAATTACATTGTATACTTCCAATAATGTTGCATGCGTCGCAACTCTAGGGTCGAGGGTTCCTCGAGGGTTGAGAGTCCCGCCTCGTGTTTGTGTGCATGGAGTTTGCATGTATTCCCCGTTCTCGATGGGATTCCTCCTGGTACTCCCGTTTCCACCCACAGTCCAAAGACATGCAGATAAGGTAAAATTTAATGTGTGCGTGTGCCCTGCGATAGATTGTACCTCGTCCAGGGTGTACCCCCCTGGTATAGGCTATGTACAGGATAGAAAATGAATGAATTATTACGTAAATTAATTAATCATTTCTCTTAAAAATAATCACCAAACCTAAAGCTACTAGATGGATATTTGCTCTTTATAGCTGAATGTCCAGTAGTTTTGTAGTAAAAGCTGAATAGTAGTTCATTTTAATATCACGTTACCGATTGCAAATTTTACCATTTGCTCTGGTAGTCTAGCCAACGCCTGCTGTGCAAGTGAAAAGCTGCTGGGGGCGCCAAAGAACGGTAAAGCGCTTCTGTGGCCATAAAGTCTTCAAGCTGAAAGCATGTTGTTCTATCACTTAGCCTCACCTTCACTAGGCGTCTGCTCAGTCCACTGACTCCAGTACACGCAAGAGCTCACCTCTAAACACTATGAACGCATTAGATTTAATTTCGCATAAGGCGACTTAAAATTAGTTAAAAAGATGGAATAAAAATAGCCGATCCATCCAACTTAATATAATATAAGAACTTTTAATATTCTAGAAATTATTTTGCAACTTGCAAGTGTGAACAGTTTATATATATATATATATATATAATGCACATTCCAACAAAACATAAGATAATTATGAAACTGTTACGAACATTGAAATTTATTAAGGAAGAGTGCGTATTGAAAACAGAATTGTGTTTCTTATTAAAAATGAAAAAAGTTGTCGATTGCTCTATTCCAGCTCTCTAATTAAAATTATTTTAATAAAGATTTCCGTGCACTTACTGAGCCGATCATATTTTAAGTGATCAACTTTTTAAAAAAATTGTTAATAAATCAGCATATCAAGGGGTCAGCTAGCTAATTGTAATATACTTTTCTAGTATCAGTGATTTGTTTATTTTAAATCACAATTCAAGACTGAGTTTTTTTTTTTCAGCATCAAACCCAAATGCTGAAACTGATTTGATGACTGGAATTGATTTGAAGATGATAACGATTTTCATACACTTAATGGCGTTTTGAATATATGATTTTTTTTCTTTTGCTGTTACAGTGAAAACGATTTCATTATAAATACATTTGGTTAATAGCTATTTAACATATCACAATGTATATCTTTGACTTTTCTAACGACAAATTTATGTGCAATAAAATACTATAGCTACTGCAACAAATGCATAATTCTACACTCCTAAACAAGATGATAAATGTCGTAATCTTCAATGTACATTGATTATTTGACCTCAGTATTAAACACGATTTTTTTTTCATTTTTTCCAGCCTTTTTTAAAAAATTTTTTTAAAGAACACCCGTTCTTAAACAGCGCACGCCGATACCCTGGAGTAAAAATATTCAACACCTTTCAGTCCAAAACATCTGAGTCAAATAATCTTCTCAGGAAAAAAAGGAATCAGAAGGGAGGCAGAGAGGGGGAGCGAGAGTCTAAGCAGAAGGGAGGAACAATAGAGAATCAAAGTATAATGATATTCCTAAATGAAGAGGGAAATGTTGCCGCACTCATTTTATTAATCAGACTGTCAATTTCACCCCAGAGGCCAAACCCAGGAGCCATCTAAAGCAGACGCAGATCATCGACGGGACAGCAGCTCCTCTCCTCACTTCTCCCCTCTCCTTCCAACTGGATATGAGGCTTTGAGCGAGCTCAGCTCGACTACATCATTCTTCTGACAGTCCCGCTCCTATTTTATTTGCTTATAAACCTGTTACAATAAATGATCATTCGCGAAGCGTCACGCACACCTTTAACGACGAAACCGCGAACCACTTTTTTTTTGATGAATGACATTTCGGACCGCAGAGGATGCACGGGTCATTTTGAGCAGTCATTCGTTGCCCGCACTGGCATTCGTCTGCTTTTTTCTTCGTCTTACCCATAAAGGTGTTGTATTATTTGGTGCCAGTAGCAGATCTGACTGCGGATTAGCTACGCCACAAATTCAACGGAGTATCAGCGGCGCAGGGAGTTCGGCTTTTTTTCTGAGTTACTTCATGATGGAGAGGATAAGAAAAGAGATGATTTTGATGGAAAGGGGGCTGCACAGTCCCGTGGCAGGCAAGAGGCTGCCGAACCTCTCCGAGTCGAACGGAAACGCGGTGCTCGAGGCCCTTGAAAATTCTCAGCATACGGGGAGACTGAGCCCGAGAATCACTTCCGCTTCGCTACACGCTAGCCTGGGCGACGTGCCCAGCAAAGGCAAATTCGAAATAGACAGCTTATTCGGAAACCACCACGCCAACGACAACAGTTCATCGGCGGAAATCTCGTCCTCGGAAAACAGGAAGAAATCGAATCTGTATCCTGAAGTTTCTACCGACTCCGAAATGAATAGCGATGTGGAAGTAGGCTGCCCATCTCATCGCTCCCCAAACAGTGTCAGCCAACACAAGGAAAACAATAATAAAGGTAATGCACAAGAGCCCTTTTCTCGTTTAATACATTAATGCTGAGGTTTTACCAATAAAAGAATATCCTGCCTATTTTTTCTGTAAGCAGAAAATAAATTTTACATTTATTCATAGTAATACGTAAAGAGCATGAAGTACCTTGGCCTAAGTGTAAAAAGACATCAACAAAAAAAGACGTTAAAAAACTACAGCGCTGGAAATGTATTAAAATATTTACTTAAGTCCGATAAAAATGTATTATTATTATTATTATTATTATTATTATTATTATTACTCTATTTCACTACAACACGAAGTTGTTACAAATATAAAACATACAAATTTTTAGTTCTTTACATAATATATATTTAACTATACAAATTACGACAATTTGGTTAGTATATTTGTTGATTTTCTTTTCACATGTCGACGTAGAAGTGTGAATTGCTTACTTCAGGCAGAAATAAATAGCATGGAGAAAATTCTCAGTGTATGAGCTAAACCATGTAGCAAAATGTTCATATGTAAATGAATAACAACATATTTTAGATTATGTCATTTATGCATTACCCATTGTCTTATTCTTGTTTATAATTATTTTTCGTGTTCATTAGGTTTCTCAGACAGTAATTCGGGGAGCTCGAGTTCATCGTCTGTCTCTAGTCATAACGGAAACTCCATCGGCAGCTCGACCAACTCAAACACGGACCAGGTGAGGCGATACCGGACTGCCTTTACCAGGGAACAAATCGGAAGACTGGAAAAAGAATTTTACAGGGAAAACTACGTTTCAAGACCCAGGAGATGTGAGCTAGCTGCGGCTTTAAACCTACCTGAAACAACTATAAAGGTAATATTTCGTTTCAATTCTTGCTGTTTCAAATAATAATATAATATGTAATAAAAATCTACATACCCATTATAAATCGATGTTTAATATAAACTCGCAAAATATTTTTTTTTTACAATTAAAGGAAAAGCGTGATTTAAAACTTTCCACTCACAGGCTTACTTAAATAGTAAAAATATATTTAAACTTATATGGGCATGTAGTCAAAGTACGTAAACATTTTTTATGTAAAACTGAAAGTCACGGAAAACATAACCAGTCAGCTATGGAATTAAGTATATAAGGCGTAAACATATACAAGATGTAATGTGAGACTGTTTTTATAATTCCGTATATCGGGTGGTTGAAAGGTGACTGGATTACTCTACATAGGTTTATGTCATTTTAATGCGTTTTGGTATAGCAGTACAACCGTATTAAGTCTTATTAAAATTATGTTAGCATAAAAAAAACTATGCTACTTATACTTTCACCCCATATTTCACAAATCGATTTTCCTTATTATTTAATTATTATTTTACATTTGACATTATTTTGAATGTAGTTATTTGTCTTTGCCTATTTTTTCCAAGCAAATTTACAAAGAAGGAAATCTCATGTTAAGCATTAGACTGAATCTAAATACATGTTTGTGTGTGTATGCGTGTTGTGGTGTGTGTAGGTGTGGTTCCAAAACCGGCGAATGAAGGACAAGAGGCAGCGCCTGGCCATGTCCTGGCCACATCCGGCCGATCCCAGCTTCTACACTTACATGATGACGCACGCAGCGGCCACCGGAAGTTTGCCGTACCCGTTTCATTCTCATATGCCCCTGCACTACTACCCGCACGTGGGTGTCACGGCCGCGGCCGCGGCGGCTGCGGCCTCTGGGGCCGCATCATCACCATTCGCCACCTCTATACGGCCCCTTGACACATTCCGAGCGCTCTCCCATCCGTATTCACGTCCAGAGCTGCTCTGCAGCTTTCGGCATCCCGGACTGTACCAGTCGCCGGCAGGTCTCAACAGTTCAGCTGCAGCAGCGGCTGCGGCGGCTGCGGCGGCGGTGAGCGCACCTTCGGCTAGTGCTTGCTCTTGTCTCAGCTGCCACAGCGGCGGCGCGCTCAGTTCTCGCAGCGCGGGCTCGGACTTCACATGCACAGCGAGCGCACCGCGGTCCGAAAGCGGATTTCTACCCTATTCGGCGGCCGTACTGAGCAAAACCGCCGTGCCCTCGCCAGATCAGAGAGAGGAAAGCGCCCTCAATAGATAACTTGCCACTTAAACGTGTAACGAAAGTTACTTTTGATTTTAATCAACATCTTGTTAGCGCATTCAAATTATTAGGGACATTTTTTCAAGCCATTTTAAATAGAACCTATTAAGCCAGACCAGAAAATATGAAATTTTATCAAATGATAACCGGATTTTAGCGCAATATTCTAAAAAGAAAGATTTGGCATCGCGAAACTATATGGCTAAATAAACAGCAGATGTATGATTCAGTTTCCATTATTTTTTTTTCTAATGTTTTGTTCACCCAGCACAATTTTCGTCTTCATGTTTTATGACAGCACACACCTCTTTCTTGCTCTAAAGAGAAAAATACGGTGCATGTGCAACTTTTAGTCTGAGGTACCAGGATGAGGATGATGACGATGCCGTTCAGGGACTCCCTTAATTCGATGGAGCTATAGGCGATGAGACTCTACACAGCTTCCATAGTGTCAATTCTGCTGTTAATAATGTGCAGATTATGACGAAAATTGCCAATCATGCACCTTGATGGAGCTCCTTTGAAAGCGAAAATGTGAGGAAGTTCCCTGTTCTGAGACCCGATGTCACATCATAACAACCCGCTGTGGGAAGTCATTAGACGAGGCAGATAAAGGACCTTGTGCTTCACACATTGTTACTGGTGCATATTGTACAGTAACAAACGTGGCATTCGTTATCTGAAGAAATTTTAAAAGACAAAAAAACAACCTCCCCTTCCGTTGAGTCCTTTTCCAGTCTCTTTATTGGAGCTTTAGTCGTTGTGGGTAGAATTTTTTCTCAGCTGTGTTCCGCTGATGCGAGCAGCCTCATTAAATACGAACCGATATTTCCATAATGCTCCCAACAGAGACTCTTCACTCACATTGTAACGGGATTATCCTCACAAGCCCAAACTTTAGACAAATTGCTCATGCATTTCTGTCTGCATGCATATTTTTTGTCACCTACATACCATTTTGCCCATTAGACAACGGCATTTTAACCAACGCAAAACCGCACTTGTATAGCCAGTTATGAATGGTGAGATATTTTGTCATAACATACATAGTCTAATTCAGATAGAAATAAACCAAAATACAGACAGCTATGTGAAAACATTCAGCGTTGTATTTAGTTATTTATTTATTTATTTATTTTAATGAGTTAGACATCTATTTAATTCAAGTGACTGGCTGAATGTGTGAGTTTGTCTTAGGTGCTCTGACAGTTCTACAAAAAATGTAATGTCGATACCAGAGTTTAAAATAAATATCAAGTCATCGAAGACAGAATACAGAAATGCAGGACATATACCAAAATGGTCATTGTAAATAATGCATATTACATTGCTGATAAAGTTTCGAATGTTAAAGGGTTTTATACGTTAGTAGGGGATGCGAAGGGTTGGTTCTCGCGATAGAAACAGTTTGTTCAATAAATGGGAGTAAAAAAAAAAATCCTGTGTTTTGCCCTTCTCCCCAGGATCGCTGTGATTCATGACTTTTAAATTACGTTTCTGTATTTTAAATATTACCGACTGTATGATTTTTCATATTTTCACTTCAGAAATATGTGCAATATAAAATGTAAATTATGTTATTTATTGATGGTGTTTGTTCTTGGGAAAATAAATATTAAAAAATCAAGTAATTGCTTGTTTGGCATTTTGTACCTCCCAAACAACTAGAAAAAATTATTGCAACTATCTATATGAAAATTAATAAAAGTTAAAAAGAGGTCGTTTCTCGTATTATTAAGTAAAAAAATAGTTGAACAATTCGTTATTATTTGTTTATGTAATAGAACATATTTATGAAATGCTAATTAATATAAACTTCACACACACACACACACACACACACACACACGCACGCAC
>QMIH01000416.1:347116-359616 GCA_003987875.1 Clarias batrachus | reverse complement strand
AAAATTCTGTTACAATGTATTAGCTGCGCCAAAAAACACAAGTAGGTCAGCTTTCCTGTTTGTGCAGTAAGTAAGATATTCTTTTCAGGTATTTTGGTTGGTTTCTGGTTGATCTCATGCTGCTAAGCCTTTCCCTGTTAAAGATATTCACCATGCAAATGTTAGCATTATGCATTATACATTGCCTAATGTATAGCATTAGGCAATGCAATTTATGATAATTCGTCATATTATTACCTTAAAAAATTTGCGACAGAGATAGCTAGCCCTCAAGTAAATTACATGTAATATATTAAGTAAATTAAGCAAAACTAGTCGAGTCTATTTCATAGACAATCACTCCAATACATGCACGTGTGAAGCTCCCAAAAATGTGACCACTAAATCCTTACATTCCTACCGAATCACATACATTTAGACATATAGTGAACTGAGAGCGAGGGCGCAGAAAGATAAACGCAAAATTAATTGAGAATTTTTTAATTAGATGGACTGAAGATAGGGCGGTACTGTGATAAACTGCTCAGAGCAAACTGATCATACTGAACAGCAGGAGCGACTGCACAGACGAGGTCAGGTCAAAGCAGCGGGCGCCTCCTTATGAACTAACGCTCATCTGACGGCTGCTTACGAATCGTTTAAGCTCTAATGACACCTCACAGAAGACCGTGTTTGTGGGCTGAATCACCCATTTCAGAACTCATATATCAATAGATTGTAGTTATTACCGTTACTTTCTAGTTATTGCTGCTTCTTCATAGCTTAAAACCTCTCTATTTTAGGTGTGTACTGTCAACATGTGATTACAACTTACGGTTTGTGTTAAAACAGACCGTAAAGGGCAATAGACAAATATTACTGAATACCGAACAACTTAAAGAAGAGAGCACGTTACGTGCGAGGCTGTTTTGCGGGCATTTCCCGAAAGTCTTCATCGTCGATTTAACAAATGAGCTGTCAGTAGTCCTTTGTTGACTCCGCCTTGTCCGATTCTGGAGATAAGCAAAATAATTCGATAATAAAACAACTGACTGAGACAGTCAGGAGGTATATTTTACAAATGAGTCAGACACTTAAACAGCTGAAGCATACACAGATAGACAGCAAAGGCAAAACATTTGAACAAAAAATATATTTGCTTGGAAGAGGTAAACTGAACTGGAAATATAAAGGGGTCTAGTAAGAAATTTCCTTAGCTAATTCATGTGTGGCACATGTAATGTAGACTGGTGCGATTCGAGAGACTGATGGGACCCTACTCCAAATTTGCAGAGGGCCTCTCCAACCAGCAGTCATCACCATTATCTTACCTACCTGCAGGAACAGTTTATTTCTAAGCAACTGGCACTAATGTGCAGCTCACTAAAATCACGCGTCAGATGGAAGCTGTTAAACATTTAGCAAAAAAAAAAAAAAAAAAGACCGAATAAAAGCCTGGAGAACTATAAAAAATAAAATAAAAAATACTAGAAAGTCTGGCAAAATATAAATAAATGAGGGGTAGTGCAAGACCAGGTAATTTATGCACTCAATACTTTGTCGGGCCTCCTTTGCATTCATTATTGAATCAGTGTGGCATTGCATGGAGCACTGTAAACCCGAATAAGTTAGCACAACAAAAAATTTTTGAGGTCATCAGATACATCAATTTTTTAAAATAATGATGTTTCCCATTTTAATTAAACAGAACTATCAGTTTTTGAGTTTGTTCTACTCATTCATATTAATTGTTCTTTACTTGCATTATTGAGTAGCCTAACTCATACTATTTAATAGCAATTATATATTTTTTTAGTTGTTGCAAAGCAAACTAATTGTTGTTGGTCTTTCGGCTGCTCCCGGCAATGGGTCGCCACAGCAGACAATCCGGTCCGCGCACAAGCTTGGCACAGGTTTTACGCCAGATGTTCTTCCTGACGTAACCCTCCCATTTTATCTGAGCTTGGGACAGACACTTCATCCAGTTGTTGGGAATCGAAGCCTTTGGCATGGCGGGCGAAAAACATACCATGCCCTGATGACGTCAGACACAAAATCGCTAGGCTGAAAGATTTTAAGTTAGTGGAACTTTAAGGTGACAGTTACTGCTACTTACAGTACTTAAAATATCAAATTTGTTCAGATAACTTGAAAAATGTAATTTCTATAAACTCATGAATACCAAAAAGTTCTAAATACTAATCAAGGTCTAGTAATTTTAACTAATTGTAATTATTTAAGTCAGCAGTATAAACATATAATATAATAATAATATAAACATATTATTTAAGTCAATATGTTTAATTACTTTAAGCATTAGTGTTTACAGTGAGGTGATCAGCCTGTACAAACTCCTGATGAAAAAGGAATTGGCATCTCCGTCTTCCTCTGGCACGTTGTCAAATTAAAAGCATAACTATTTTCACCTGAAAAGAGGATCTTGGACTACTGAGCAATGGTTCGTTTTTTTATCTCCTTAGTCCAGGTATGATAATTCTGACACTGTTTATGTTCTAGTAGTAGCTTGAAGAATGCAACTCTTGCAGCCCATTTTCTGAAGATGTCTGTACATGGTGGCTTTTGATGCACTGCTTCCAGCCTCACTTCATTCCTTGGGAAGTTCTCACAAGTACTTGAATCAGCTTTGTTTGACAATCTTTTTAAGGTTGTGGTCATGCCTCTTGCTTGAATACTCTTTCTACCACACTTTCCCCTTACAGATAATTTAACGTGCACATACAGTACAGTACTTCAGTATAGCACTCTGCAAACAGCTTATCCTTTCAGTAATCATATGTGGCTTACTGTCCTTCTGGAGGGTGTAAATGGTTATCTTTTGGACAACTGTCAAGTCAGCAGTCTTTTGCATGTTTGTAGTTGCATGGACTGAACAAGACCAAGAAATAAACCCTATGCATGCTGTATGAATAACCATTTGCTTAGACTCAAAATGAAATATTGTAATGCTTTGATATACTAGAAGCCATAATGATTGAAATTAAAACAAAAAGACATAGAAACCCCCAAAACATGCTATACCTAACATAATATTATATTACATATTTTAATAACTTTTAAAATAGTGGCACTTACAACTTCAGCATCTGAAGTTGAGTCACAGACAGCTGGAACTAATCCAATACTTTAGTATTTTCCCATAAACCAGCTTGGAATTGTCCCTTATAGAAAAAAGCAGTCTGATGTAAAATGTTTAACACACATGTTGCTGTACGTCTCTCCAAAATCCACATGAGTGTGGTGTCTGTTGAGTCTGTTTTGGGCAAAGAAAATGGTGACTCCTGGGTGGAGCTGTACCCTGAGCTGGAGGGGGTTCTTACCATACTTTTTTCCTCAGAAATCATGAATAACTGAAGAAAAAGTTTATAAAGAAAAGATATGTAAATTTAAAGAAGAAGAAAGGGAGGAGAAATGATATTCTTATGTTTTTTGTTTTGTACACATAAGAGAACCACGAAGCTGTTCAAAAATGACAAATAAAAAACTCATACTAGGTCCCCTTCAAATTGAATGATATGTAACCCTGATAACTGTCTGGGACTGTAAAAATCACTGGGGTTCTATTGAAGGAGTGTGCACATGCATACTGCAACTGTTGACCAAAGACACGAAGTGATGTATTTTGAAGCTAGTATTCACGATAATAACTAGCAGTATCATACAGCCATCATTGTCTGGAACAAGCTCCACTTAAATTTATGCGGGTCCGGAAAGTGTCAAATATTTAGTGACAGAATAATCAAGACAAAATGTGCATAATCACCAAAATCATAATAATTAAGTTACTATTATTTTTACTAAGATATAGTACATAGTAATGAGTAGAACATACATGGAATGGTCTAGTGTGTGCTAATTTGTCTTATATGTAAACAACAGGAAAGTAAGGGAATCCTGCCATAGATAAAAGTTTGTGCTGAGAAGATCTCTTGCCAGTTACTGACTAACAGACTAACTCAGCTCTATTGTCCCTCAATAAAGTCTATTCTTCAATACCAGAAAACTCTGATGTCTGATTATTTGATTTTTGCCACAACAAAAGATAGGGAACCTTTGCATTTATCAGGTGTTCAGTATGGTCCCATACTTACATACTGAATGTAGCTAAAATGTAAAAATGTACTAGATGTTGTATGTCACAGTGTATACATAATGCCATACTTTCATGAGGAGATAATCCACCTCTCAATCTCTGCATTCATGTCAATGGTAATAATAATGAGCTGAAGAAGAACCTGGAGAAGATGCACCGGGATGCCCAGGTAGCAGCATTGCAGAGTTCCCAGAGCCTCTAAAGAATGCGTAAAAGGGGGAAAGTGTTCCTCAGGATTGAACCACGGGTTTTGGTATCTGGCCATATATTTATGTGTGTGTGTGTAAAACAAGCTGATTTTCAAAAACCTGCAAGTGTCAAATTTTTCTTTTTCCCTTCATAAACACTGTGAACATAAGTTAAATATAAGTTTATGTCTCTTGAGCACTCATCATATTAGATGTCTTACAGTGGAGTGACAGAGAAGCCAGCTTCATGCCAATGAAATATGCTGCCTTTCCAATGTTAGGGACTTATTCTCTGTCAACATATCTGAGAACAATAATATGTGCACAGAAAGCATGTGTGATGGGCCACTGGAAACATGGAAATATGTTTCATACAAAACAGCTAATGTGAATCAACCCAGTAGTTCCACTGCATGCATAACACCTGGAAGCCTTATTATGCTAAAAGGGACCCAGTTAAGCCCTCTCAACTCTAGAATTGCAAGGAAGTCACCAACCTTCTTCTAAATGAAAAGGTTAAATAGAACCCTAAATGTCAAATAGAGGCAGAACGGTGGCTTGGTAGTTAACACTGTTACCTCTTACACTGGAGGGTTTAAATCTAGCCTCTGGTCCTGTATGTTTGGAGTTTGCTTGTTCTCTCTGTGATTGATTGGTGTATTCCCAAAGACATTCCAAAGACATGCACCATAGGTTGTCTGGCTTTTCTAAGTTGTCTTAAGCCAGACAACATAGTGTGTGACTATGTCTGTGAATGTGTGTGCTGGTGCCCTGCAATGAGTTGACACCCCATTCATGGTGTACCCTGCCTTGTGTTTTAAATTCCCTCTGATAGGCTCCAGGGCCCCAAACCCTACATAGCACATGTGGCACAGCTAATGAGTGAATGTTAAATATAATATTTTGTTCGGTCCAAGAGGTAACTAAAGTCTTAGGTTAAAGCAACAATGTTGATAGAGATTGATGAAGAGGAGCCAGTGGTGGAACTTAAGTTGATACCTTTGCAGCATTTTCATTCGGTTCCTTTTGTGGTAGTGGGTTCTGACCCACATGGCAGTTGGCAAATCAACATCTAATAGAAATCTTATAGGATAAATTGACATTAATGTGCATGAATTACATGAAATGGTATTATTTGGCAGCTAATTAAATAGCACTTAACTCAGCATTGTATATTATTTTTTCTACTGTGCAACAAGAGTTAAATGTGCACACAACATAATGAATACATGACATACTATATGGATGTCATAATACATAATTTCACCAGGGAGCAGGTGCTCCACCAGGTCTCCACTGACATGCCAATACCACAAACACAGATCCTTAACCTTAAACATAATGTGCAAAGTATTACTAAATTAATCAATAATAAATGCTACTTTGAGAGTTTTATGTTAAAAGACATTACTCTGAACAAAAAGCAAACCACAGCACTGAGGCTTGAAATAAAATTCATTAAAAGAACACTTGACTCCAAACTACAAACACATAACTGTCCATGGTGCTGATCTAGAATCATGGCTCTCCAGACGACTTAATTTAAACCAAATATACAATCCTGAATTAAAATAATGTGTTCCAGAAGAGAAAAATTATCAGAAGGATAATGAAAAATCCCAAAAAATGTGAATACACTATATACCAAAACATATCTGCCCATCTGCCATCACATGCATGTGAATTTGGGTAACGTGCAATTCTTAATCCATAGGGTTTGATGTTGTTCCACCCTTTGCAGGTATAACAGCTTTAACTCTTCTGGGAAGGCTTTCCTCAAGGTTTATGAGTTTGTTTATAAGAATTTTCGACTAATCTTCCAGAAGTGCATTTGTGAGGCCAGACAGTAATGTTGGGCAAAAAGGCCTAGCTTGCAGTCTCCGCTCCAATTTATTCTAAAGGTTTTTTTTTATCAGGTTGGGGTTAGGACTATGTGAAGGCCTTCTTGTGTTCTTCTACACCAAACTCATTCAACCATGTCTTTATGGACATTTGTGCACAGTCATGTTGGAACAGGAAGGGGCCTTCCGCCAACTGTTCCCACAAAGTTGGAAAACAACCCCACATCATCATCCTCCTCCATCAAATTTTACACTTGGCACAATGAGCTAAAACAAGTATTGTTCTCCTGACAACCGCCAAACCCAGATTTGTCCATCGGATTACCAGACAGAGAAGCATAATTTGTCACTCCAGAGAACATGTTTCCACTGCTCTAGAGTTCAATGGGGGCATGCTTTACATCTCTATATCCGATGCTTTGCATTGCACTTGATGATTTAAGGCTTGGATGCAGCTGCTCACCCATGGAAACCCATTAGATGAGGCTCTCTATGCACTGTTTATTAGCTAATCTGAAGGCCACATGAAGTGTGGAGGGCTGTAGCTATTTACTCTGCAGAAAGTTAGTTACCTCTGTGCACTATGTGTCTCAGCATCTGACCCTGCTCTGTGATTTTAGCAAACAATGTGATTCATTCATAACAATGTTCATTCATAACACTCATCATAACACTGCTTCTAGAGACCTGTGCTTTGGGCATTATGCATGATAGGTAGATCTCTTCATATGCTTCCCTTCTTACCCTGACACACCCATCGCTCTGCAATAAGGTCAGTTTGGACTCATCAGACCACATGATCCATTTCCATTGCTCCAAGGTTTGATGCACCCCCTAGAAATTGATTGAAGAAAGTGGTTTTCTTATGGCCACACAGCTGATTAATCCCAATCCTCTGAGTTCACATCACACAATGCTCTTATTTTCACTGTTAAACATAGCTATGTTTTTTTACCATGCAACTTCACAAAGTGCTTAAGTGTTCTCCATTTTATAATTTTTTTCCTGTTTACAATTATTCCACACAGTTGCAGGTTCAGCACTATCTTTCCAGATTTTTGATAACGTGTTGAAGGTTTCATGTAGTTCATGACTACAGTACATTATTTGAGAACACAGGGTAATAAATGAAAGATTAAACAAGTTTAGAAAATTTACAATATAATATAAAATTTTCTATAATCAAGTCAAGTCAAGTCAAATGTATTTATAGCACATTTAAAAACAACCGAAGTTGACGAAAGTGCTGTACAATGATAGGAATGAAACGACCAAGGCTGCGTTTCCCGATAACGATTCATCTGACCACTTAAGAGCGTTTTCTACGAGTCATTTTGCGAAGGTTCGCTATTGTTTCACATGCGTTTCCCAAAAATGCACTTAACACAATTGCACGTAGTCCTGCTTTAAGTACTACTTAGGTTGAGCGCGCACATAATCAAGAAGTCATCGATCATCAAAAAGATTAAATTAATATCATTTTAGAGGAGGTGGAGCTACATATAATTTCCAGCAGGTTTAAGGGCAGTCATACAAATAAAGAAAAACAAAAAATCTGGGACGATATTGCTATATTGAATTTGAAGTTGAGATGAGACTTCATGATGATCAACCAAGACATGTTCAATACATGGCTGGGTTTCATGCACGCCAGCAAGTCACTGACACATTTTTTAGTTCCTCCTTTATTTGTGTCATCTTTAAAGCACATTAAATATTTTCTGTTAAATACAACATTTGTACTACCCTCGAAATGTTTTATTTTATTTCTTTATTCGTTATTATTTATATATTGAATTGAGTAATGAGTAGAAAATAGAAAATGAAAAATGACTGTGAAGAGAAGTAAATTTTAGGTGAAATTTGCCGGTTGTCCAGTAGGTGCACTCATAACTCTCTTTCCTTCCGATGCACGTAAGGCTTTACGATTACTCCAGAGCACTCGTAGATCTACGAAGATTTTCAAGTGCTACTTAAGTTACGATGTTTTTGGGAAACAGACCGTAATATTAAGATCGAACGATCATTTTTCAGCATAAGAAGCCTAAGAACTTCTTAGGCTTAGGATGCTTTTGGGAAACGCAGCCCAGGCCCCGGAGTAATCGTAATTCTGGAGTTTTGGACTAGCTGTAGGCGAGAGAGAGAGAGATGACTGATTCCTGTATATAATGCATTACAATAATCAAAATTTCTCAAAATGTGTGAATGATAAAAAAGGCTTAATCTTAGATAAAATTCTCAGTTGGAAGAAAATAGATTTAACTAATGATTTTATTTGTTTATCAAATTTAAAATCATTCACAAATATTACGCCTAAATTCCTTACAGATGGTTTACAATAATTCGCTAATGGAGCAAAGTCGCTGCCAGTAGCACACAAGGAATCCATATTTCCAAACGCCACAATCTCAGTTTTATCTTCACTTAATTTGAGAACATTTAGAGACATCTATGTTTTAATACCATCTAAAGAAGCTATAAGGGACTTGATGGCATTTTAGTGTGTTTTTTCTTTAAAGGCAAATAGATCTGAGTGTCATCAGCATAACAGTGAAAAGAGATACTGTGTTTATTTATGACAGAACCCAGAGGCACATATATAAAGAAAAGAGGATGGGACCCAGAATAGAGCCCTGTGGTATCCCACAAGTTAGTGGAGCCTCTGAAGAAGAAAAACCACCCATAGGCTCACTGAAAAGATTCTGTTGATCAGATAAGATTTAATCCAGTTCAGAGTTAATCCTTGGATGCCACAGCAGGTTTCAAGGCATGAGATAAGAATGTTGTGATCTACAGTATCAAACGCTGCTCTAAGATCTAAAAGCACTAAGATAGCAGAATCACCTGAATCAGCTGTCAATAAAAGATCGTTAGAAACTTTTAAAAATGCAGTTTCTGTACTGTGGTATGCTTTAAAACCAGACTGAAATAATTTAAAAATTCCATTTTCATTTAGAAAAGTCTGCAGCTGCAAGCACACATCCTTCTCTAATACTTTCGAGAGAAATGGCATTTTTGATATCAGTTTGAAATTTGCTAGATCTGTAGGGTGAAGAGCAGCAGCATGTTTAAAAGCATCAGGAACAATTCCAGTTTCGAGACTACGATTAATTAATGTTAAAACAGTAGGATCAATTGTAATAAAGGCCTCTTTAATGAGTCGGACTGGAACAATGTCCAGGGGGCAATAAATAGGTTTCAAATGAACAATGATATCAGGCAAATGAGACAGAGAAACAGGGTTAAATTGGTTTAGGACAGTTAACCAAACTGGAGGCACGGATGGGTCATGCGCAGGAGGTGTAATAAGTGCTCCAATGACATTGATTTTATTTATAAAGAATGTAGGAAATTCTCACAATTATTTGCAGTAATATCATGGCAGATAGTGTCTGTTGGATTAATAACGATATTTAATATGTTAAAAAGACCTCTTGGTCTGTGGTGGTTATTTTAATTTAGGTCAAAAAAATATTTAATTCGCTCTGTTTTGACAGTTTTCTGGTATTCTGACAAGCATTCTTTAAAAATCTCAAAGGACACCTGTAACTTATCTTTTTTCCATTTACGTTCAGTTCTACGGCATTTCTGTCTGTTAGAGCGGGTTTTCTCATTTAACCAGGGCTCAGATTTTAGTTTGGAGCGCTTTGGTTTAAGAGGGGTAACACAGTCGAGAATGTGTGAGCAGGTGGAGGTAAACAGAGAGAGTAAACTCTCAGAACTCACTTCGGGACCAGGATTCACCAGTTCAACCAATTCAACAGCATTCTTATATTGTTAAAAGGTCACTAACCAGAGGTTGGGATGGACAGCATACATTAATATTAAAATCTCCAGTAATGAAAATGCGATCAAACTTCGTCAGAAACACAGTTAAAAGATCAGAAAAATCCTGACCAAAATTTTTGTTGAACTTTGGTGGACGGTAAATCACAATGCATAGTAAGGGATGTTTAGAACATTAGGGTATAAAACAATAATAGATTTTTTAAAACTATGAAATAACACACATGACATTAGATAATTAAGTAACATCAGCAACAGCCAGTTGTTATTTTAAGACATGAAGGTCAGCTATTTTGAAATATTTCTTGAAAAACCATTATTGTCAAGTGCATTTGCTCAACTCTTTGGCAGTTCCTATATCTCTTTGTTAAGAACTGCAATATTCAGTGTTATCGCCTTTTAGCTTTTACCTTTACAGCACTAGTATAAACAGAGTACAGCAGTTTGGGTTAACTCGGATTAAATAAATAAACAAACCTTTATCCTTGATGGTACTTATAGTGAGTAACCTAGTAAACCAGTTTAAGGATCTATCCAATGAAGGAAACTTCAAAGAACATTTGTAAATTGCTCTGGAAAAGAGCATCTGTCAACTGCCTAAATTCAATGTAAATATCAATGGATGTATCAAATATAATGCTTTATATTTCAGTCTAAGGTCATGAAATGGGACGTTACAATGCACCAAACACAGGGAACCTGCATTAACCTTTTCAATTTAAGCTACAGTAGCTCTTCTTTTACATTGTACTGCATGGGCCACCCTTCACTCCCTATGTGCATCATTGAGTCTTGGCTGCTCATGACCCTGCCAAAAGGTCACTGGTTTTCCTTGGACCAGTTTTGGTAGGTACTTCCACTGCAGACCAGGAACATCCAACAAGAGCTACAGTTTTGGAGTGGCTCTGACTCAGTCGCCTTGCCAGTCGTCTAAATTGTTACCTGTAAAGGTAACAATTTAGCCCATGTCAAAGTTATTCACACTCTTACTCTTGCTCATTTTCCTGTTTCCAAGACATCAGCTTCAGGGAAAAAATGTCCATTTTTTACCTAATATATCCTAATATATCCCACCCAACTAACAGGTGCCACCCTAACAAGTTCAATAATCAGTGGTATTTGCTTCATTGTTTAATGATCATGTTATGTCTGATAAGTGTTTTTCTTGTGTAAGCGGTAAAAATTATATATATAAACCTCTACGCATTTGAACTTCAATATCAGTTCTTAGAAGGAAATCAAACAACAGAACGCTATTTTGTTCCTTCTCTTTGGGGAAGTTCATATCACGTGACAACCCAAAATATGCCGACGAGTAGCGCAGGGAATTATGGGTATCCGCTGACGTTTATTAAACAAGTTACTCTTGTTCATCTTGGCTGATGTTTGTGCGGTAAAGTACTTAGTGTAAAACTTGTTTGCTTTGCTTTATTTAGTTGCTTTTCGCTGTAGAGACACTGCAGAGCTTATTTTCTTGCTACAGTAGCGGAAAAGTTATCGCCGTTAGGCTGCTTTATATGCTTGTGTTACTTTGTTCGGCTTGTGCACAAGGTTATTTGTTTTAGCTTATACAGACAGTTAACCTGGCTTTTTAACTTCAACTCTCTAAATTAGACATCGAGTACATGCGAAGTCGTTTTAGTCCGCAGTATTCTCACACACACAAAAAAAATTGAAAAACGATTTTCATCCGTTGCCATGTTTATATCACCATCATCATAGTTTATATGTTTAATGTTCTATGTATTGCCAACAAAATACACTCTTCTTGTGTGAAAGTTTAACTGTTTGTCTATGAAAGTGAAATGACTGAATGAACAGGGAAGACTGGTCTGACTTGAACATTAATGTTACACGTAGAAAAAGGAGCTAACTTTTTTTGTTTGTTTAAACATGGCGCTGTAGTTTATATAAAATAAAATTGTTCGGTTAAACACAGCCTAATTAACTAGGAATCCCTTAGATTGTCGTTGTGAAAGGTTAGCTATGAACGATCTTTAAGCAGATTACTAATCACTCGTTTGCCCTGCAGTTTAAAATAGAGAGGGTTATCAGGTGTCAGGTTTACAGACTAAACATCACTGGTATTTTGGGTACTCGAACACACTGCAGTAGTAGTCAAGTTAAGAATAAATTATTATAAATATTTCTAATGGTTTGAATGAATCACTCTATGGAAGGAAGTCCATATAAACCATTAGAAATATTTATAAGCAATTCTAAATAGTTCTAATGATGTATATGATTTGTGATTTATGTCTGAAATTTGTATTAGCCCTCCTGTTGCATGCTTATCAAGCACCAATTTGTAACTTCTGCTTCCCCCCCCCAGGTGATAAAGTTGTTTAACAGCTGTAAACCGAGAGAGTAGAAGTGTAAATTTGCTCCTAACATGGGAGCTTTGTTTTCTCGTTGGCGGGTATGTACTATATGTATGATTAATGAATAGCATTTAGATATTACATTTTAGCCTTGCTTGAAAGTATATACACACATGCATCCACATATATATGGGTATATACTGTACTATGCATGTGTGTGCGCATGTATATATATGTGTATATGTGTGTAGGTGTGTGTGTATGTATATATATA
>QMIH01000416.1:313882-342302 GCA_003987875.1 Clarias batrachus | reverse complement strand
TATAAAAAATGCTGTTCTAGATTGCTGTCATTTTTTTGCTGTACATGCATTATGTTTATCATAAACTGGTTTATATATATTTTCTAGCTTGAACAAGTTATGGAAACAGAAACCTACAAAAATGCCAAATTAATATTAGAGCGGTTTGATCCAGATTCTAAAAAAAAGATTGTAAGTATTCTAGCAGGGTTGACAGATTCCAAATATATTGGATTACCTGAAGAATTTGGAATCAAGTTCTTTGCTTTTGCAGGAGCTGGATGCTACACCGATCGGACCCCCTCTAACCCCTAGGCAAGGTCAAGGTTAGGAGAAAACATATGTACTGCGATTGTAATCAAAACTTGTTTTGATTGTCTGCTTCAATAAGCACACACTTTGGACGTTTTTTCCTCCTACTTTCTCAGAGCTCCGTCAGAGGCATATGACTCCTCGCCCTCCTGTTCCTGTGACTCCACACCTAGCAGTAGCAGCACGTCCCCCTCCTGGCCCAACTGCCACTCCTGCCCTCATCTCAGCGCCTGGTGGACCTCCAGAGAGAAACCTGTTTACTTCTGCCCAACACCATATCATGCTGAGGAGAAATGCTACCCCTACAGGCTCCCCAGCCTCTGGTGTGGGTGAGTGATGCACACTTTTTGGGTTTACTCTTTTTAATAAAATCACTAGGTTAAGTTGGACAAACTGAATCTATGAAACTGCATCAAAATGCTTTGAATACATGTTTTCCTTCATATAAAATTGTTTAATTAAAACATGTATAGACTCATTGGCCACCTTAATAGGAACATCTCCTCATTAAAGATTTTACTGAATCATTTAACAGTAGCACTGCTTAAAATGGGCAGTGGTAGCTCAGAGGGCCAAGTTACTGATCGGAGGTTTTGGCGGTTCGATTCCCAGCTCAGCCAGGTTGCCATTGTTGGGCCCTTGAGCAAGGCCCTTATGCCTATCTGCTCCAGGGGCACTGTATCATGGCTGACCCTGCGCTCTGACCCCAGTTACGCTGGGATATGCAAAGAAGGAATTTCACTGTGCTGTAATGTATATGTGACAAATAAAGGCTTAACTTAACTTAAAAACATGCAGTACAAAGAAAAGAAAAGAAATGCTGTTAACAAGAACATTAGCATGCACATGCCAAATTTCAGACTAGGAATGTAGCGGGTTTGTTGGTGCAGAACAGGTTGGAGTCTGGGTTCCAAAAACTGCCAATATTCTGCGATTTTCATGCACAACAGGCTGCTGTGTCATTATTGCTGTATGTGGGTAATGTTTGTTTCATATGTGCTGCTTTGAGTTTTAATATTTCTTCATATAATTAATCACATCAGTGAATTTAAATAAAGTTTAGGTAGTCCGTAAAAAGTAAATTTTTTTTCTTTCTTTTTTTTTTTTAAAGGAAACCATATAATAAAGAATTACAGTGTGATTTATTCCTCGTTGTTATTGTCATTATCTGCCAGAGATGAGTGACAGTTTGCTAACAGCAATATCCTTTTTTTCTTCTTTTTTTTCTTTCTTCTACCTTAATGCGGGAAGAGAATTGTCATCAGTACTTGAGGGTGAACCCATCCAAGCAAAATGATTTTTGTAAGGAATTGCTAGTAAAAGCAATTTGATATGAAAGTCACCACAGAGATTCCATATGCTTGTAAATTAATAAGCAGCAGGATACCAAGACTTTGCCAAGTCTGGTAGAAATGACCAGTCATCTCACTATGATCTCTCTTCATGTTAAATTATATTAATTAGAGATGAAGATCACAGCAGGTTTGCAGTTATCTATAGGGAGGACTATTTCTGAGTCATTATTAAAATCTGTCGCTGCCATCTATTTATCATGGCCACCTGCCTGCTGCAGAGGCCTGCAGGTATATCTGTAAACTGGTTCATGGTCTGAAAGGCCTGCATGTGTATTCTTGGATGGTTTGTTTGTAACCATTTTTGTACGTGCCCACAGGAATGCATCCTCCTGGCCCACCCCTGCCTCGGCCTGTCCTCCCTCGAGATAGAGGAACTTTGGACAAGCTTGTTGAATACCTAGTAGGTGATGGGCCCCAGAATAGGTAAATATCTAGAATCGTAAACCTTTGGCAATATCCATGCATAACAAAGGCAGCAGCATAGAAAATTGCCATTTCAATGTGAGCTTAAGATTTTGGGCAGCGATCAGTGAAAGCAGTTGATCATGTTGAATTGCACAGTTGTAATAATTTACATTTACATTAGCAGCTGTAAAAGCAACAAACTCGCCTCATGTTGGGGGAAGAAGGAAAGTGCATGAAGCAATGCACCCATAATGCATTGTGCCCACTGTACAAGCCTCTGGAAGCATTAGATCTGGGGTTCCTTTGGTTAAATAACAAGATTAAAGATTCCTGGCTATAGGACAGTCCACCTTCAGATAAATACAAAGTCCAACCTCATTGAAAATCTGAAATTTCTTTGGAATATTGATGTGTAAGCATGATTAATTTTGTATATTAAAGTCTGCAAATAAGGAAATGCATATTGCTCATAATAGTGGCAACAGACTTTGGTACATACAATTTTATTATAAAACTATGCATGTCTATTATATCATTAATGCTGATCTATGTACTTATAGCTCCTGTGCCTGTTTACCATGTGGTGTTGGGAATGATTGGTTTGATTTGCTCAGAATTTCCTGTTTCGTTTCTGTACACCAAAAGATTTAAGCCAGTCAAATAAGCAACAGAAATGGTTATAAACTTCTCCCCTTGTAATAAATAATTGTCTTGTCCCCAGTGCAGGGTGGGTTAGCAGTTACTGTGCATAAATGACAAGTAAAAAGGGATTTTTCATGTCGTACTCTGAACTAATCTGGATTCTTAGTGATTGAACGTTCTTGCTGACTTCCTTGTCAACACATGATTCATGCATGCAAAATTAAGCAACTGGTATTTTCCTTTAAGTAAGTTTATGGCCTTTTGTAAAAAGTACCTTACAACACAATAAGTCATGTTGAAAGCATGAATTGGTCTTCAGTCACCGAATTGGTTGTTCTATAGTGTGCAAGTGTCTTGTCAGCAGACCTGCTTTAATAAATTAATATCTGCTTTAATAAATTCTTTTTCTTTTGCAGATATGCCCTAGTATGCCAGCAGTGTCTATCTCATAATGGCATGGCATTAAAGGAGGAATTTGAATATATTGGTAAGATTTGGAGGGACATGGGACAACTTGTCAGTCTTCATCAAACTTGTTGTCTTTATTCCTCTCTGACACTTGGCAGCTCCGTATATTATGGACCTCATACATGTGCCTCCTCTAGTGTTTCAAGTTTAGCATTTTGAATGCAGTAACAGATTAAATATGCCAAACAAGTATATGTTCACACACATACATTTGACAGTTAATTTTTTTCATATGCATGTCCTTAAGCGCATGCTTTATTTTCATAATACATCAATTTGCCAATGAATAATTGGAATGAGCAGTGTGTTATGGCTGCTCTTTTTCAGCATTCAGATGTGCTTACTGCTACTTCCTGAATCCTGCCCGGAAGACACGCCCCCAGGCTCCACATTTACCTGAATTTAGTGAAGTCAAGACAAGCCTAGGACCACCTGCTGTTGCTATGGAGACGGACCAAAATGCACCCACTTCTTCTCCAGGTACTGGTCACATAGTCACAGCGTAACGTTATCCTTACTACTTTGTTAATCTCAGGCATCCTAATTGGCTTTCGGCCCTTCTGTGTATAAACACGAATCAGGTTTCAGTAGGAACACAAACTTTTAACCACAGTAGACAGCTTTTTGACATAACTAGATTGAAAAAATTTATATTTGTACAGATATATATTTATGTCCAAGAAATTAATGTAAAATGATAGTTAGCATCACATTGATCAGCAGCTAGCTACATAATTCTAACGATTGCCTATAAAGATTCTCATTCATCAATCTTTGAGTAAAATTGTGCAAGTTAGCTCAAAGAACATTGGCTAGAACGTTGGGTTGAGGGTTCAAATCCCAGCAGCGGTAATGTATAAAAAAGAGAGAACCTTTTATGCAAATGTTCTCATACTTATCTGTTAAATGCCGTTAGTGTAATGTAAATATTTATATAAGCCTAACTGAACAAAAAATGTACATCATGTTTACTATACATTTATGTTTATAAAAGGCAATCACCTGTAAATTCCCCTTAAAAACTTCATTTAAAAAGGTGGTGTTCAGAGAGCAGAAAGTGCAGAATAGATGAATGGATTATATCTTCAGAGAAAAAAAGGAATAAGGGCCGGAAAGTATCTTTTGCCTCAGGAGTATCATTTGCCAACCCCTTCTGTAATATCAATTCTGTCATTTACCTATATGAAATTATTGGTCTGAAAATATTTGTTTAAATACACAAAAATCTTAAAATATAAATACATTTTTGTTTGAATTTGAAATCTTTTCCATCATTTTTCCCTAGCTGAGTCACTTGCCTCTTTTGTCCCACCAGCCAGCTATTCCATATCATACAACAAGTGCCAACCAGGGACATTGAAGGCTAACAACTGAAGCCAGCCAGCCGCATCTTTTCAAACTGCTACATTGCAGGGCAGTTTAACACTTAACAAGCTATCTGTCCCCTTCTTTGTACTATTTGAGCACACAGACATTACAATTGGATAGTTTTGACTGGATAAACCACTCCTTGGTCTATGAGTCTACTGGTTGTGTTGCTTAGCCTTTGCCCATCCTTTTTCTTCTACAGTGAGAAAATTGTATCATGTAGTGAATAATTCCCCTTAGCCCATTGTTTCTAAAGTCACTTTACCTTATGCTGTTTTTTTAATTTGACAGCAGATCTACTCTGTGACTCAGAGGATTTGGATTTCTTTATGATCTCCTACACTTATGCATTGTATGTTGAGGTGTTCCCTCTTTTCTGTAGAGATTACGAGGTCTCGCTGTTTATTTAATTACATAACCTTAATATGCATCACTTGTTTTGTTTAGCAGAGGATAAATCTGAGTCCATTGGTCCTGTAGAGGAAGAAAAGTCAAGTGAGCATCCGGCAGAAAACCAAGCAGAGAATTCAGGACCTGTAGAACCAGTCACCACTCTCTCGGACCTTGCTGACAAATCAGACAACGAACAAGATGTGTCTGCTATGGAGGTGGAATAAAGAATATCTATGAATGTAACCAGTCTCCCTGGAAAGTTGTGCATTATGTAGTGCATACTTAATGTGTTTTGAGTACCTAAAAAGTTTAAATATTTGATTTAGCCAGGTTACCTATACATTTCTTATTTTTCTTTTTTTAAAACTGGAATCTGGAAGTTGAAAAAGAGAAATGCATATCATGCGCCTAAAAAAAAACTATAGTTTGTTTTCAGATGTACAGTACTATGCAAAAGTTTTAGGCACCATATTATCTGTAGTACAAATTTTGTTGTATAAGTTATGTCCGCATTATGATCAAGACCATTCCCTACAAAGATGCACTAAAATTAATGAATAATTAACATTATAGAAAAATATTGAATCCCCCTCCCCCCAATCTGAAAACTGGTCTGTCATGTAATATATACCTTGTACATAATAATGCAGACATAAACTTGTATAACAAAATTTGTCTACAGATAATATGCTGCCTAAGACTTTTGCACAGTACTGAGTTTGTGTGTGTGTGTGTGTGTGTGTGTGTGTGTGTGTGTGTGTGTGTGTGATTTTTTTTTTTTTATTTATTTTTATGTTGAAGTATCATTAACTCAGCAACAGCTTGACAGTTTATATCTATTAAGAATGCACTTTTGTCTGTCATGAATTTAAAGAGTTTTTTCTTAAGGAGAATAACTCCTCAGTAGTACCCCTTTATTTAAAAAAGGAGAAATGCATGAGTTTATAACTACTGTTTATAACTGAATGTATTAACTCGTTTCACCATACGATATTGCAAAATGTCTGCTCTATTGTGAGAAATGTTTGATATTTACGGATGTTTACAATTTAAGTGCCGTTTTTGAAGGTATGTAGTACAGGTTATATCGTTTTCTACGTACCTGCAGTGAGATGAGTTTCATGTTTACACATATTAAGCTAGTCATTAAAAGAAATCCACAGCTATTTATTTACCTATAGAATCTGAACATGGAGCAGTATTGTGTACTGTATGTATGTAGTGTTCTATTTAAGATTTTGTTAAAGAATAAATAGAAATGATTTAATTGCAACATATGATTTTTTTTTTTGGCCCTGCCTTTTCACAAATAAAACTAGTTTTAAATATGCCCTTGTGTTTTTTTTTTTAATCATCTACATTTAACTAGAACATTTAGTATAATATTCCAATGGCTTTATGGTTTTAATGTTTGTGGCTTTTGTATACATTGTTGTTGTAGAGATCACCTTATTACCTTTGCACAAGGTGAAATGTTAAGCTTGCTAAGAGATGTGTGGTTTGTTGTGAGAAATTAGGGGTCAGTCACTCTCCCCAGTTGAATACTTAACTGAACCTGCATTTCTAGAGAGGAAAAAGCATGTGTCCTCTAAAGAAATTGGTTGTTAGGGCTGTTAGTGGGCTGCTTTATTGCTTACTCTCCTTCCTGTCTGTGTTCCAGCTATCTTGATATGGAAGGACATTGAAAGGAATCTGTTAAAACGCAGTCCATTTTCATTAGCTGGTCTATTTTGGCTTGTGATCATTTTATTTTATCTCATTGATCATTTCAGACAGTGTTAGATAATGGGACTGACACGCAAGCCCAACCCAGCTTGATTGCTTGACCCTCTTTTCATTTGCAACAAGAGAACGATCTCTACCCATGTTGCCCCCACTGACAAACGCACACATTTCTGTTTTTCACTCTTGCACACTGGCTCTTAGGTTATCCTCCCACATTTGTCTTTGGGTTTTGATAATGCATGTTTACAGAGACATGACCCCCTGAGTGTGGCAATGCATCACTGTCAGCAGGACAGTAGCACCTGATTCCAGCGCACTCTATCTCAGCTTGACCCCTGACACAGGCAGGGAAGGGGGGGGGGGCTGTCAATAGGACGTTTGAACATTTACCAGCAACTGAGATGTAGATCAAATTTTTGTGAATAATCGCAGTTGAGGTCCTTTTGATTTCCTATCAAAATGAAATGCCTCATTTGATGCATGGTTTTATTTGTACGTTTTGTAGTTCATTGTATTTGAAGTCATTTTGTGTAATAAACTATATAAAATTTACAGAATTACTCCAGCATAGTTTGTCATATTTGCAATATTTTTCTTTAAATATCACATTTTAAATGATTTCTGTCAAAAGTAGCTGGAGTAATTACACACACATCTAGTCTGATGCCATTTACTTTTGAGATCTGTACATGGATTTCATCTAGTAGTGCTACCTCATTTGTCTTTTCTCACTTTTGTCTTTTTCTTTTTGAAATGCATTGCTTTTGCCAGTTAAGAAGTCTCTTTCAAAACTCATTTAATGGTATAAATTAAGGGAAAATATGTATTGCTTTTTTGCATTTTCATCAGTATGCTTTCTGCAATCTTTGAACAATAAATGTTATGTTTGTGCATGTGTTTAAAGGAAGGGAGTTCTGGATGTTATTTTGAAATATACTATGGTTAATCTGATTTTTCTTTCCTATCAGAAGATGATTTATTTCATACAGCCCACTGACAGCTTCATAAATATTATCAGATGTCACTACATGAACACTATATATGTGGAGTTAAACAGAGGAAAAACCCACCTAAGTTAATACATCACTTTTGGCTTTCTAAGGCCCTGTTTGTCTGTTCAGCAGAGGGATCCCATCAACGATGTGCTATCACATTGCCACTAATTGATTTTCGAGGATGACAAATGATGCAGTGGTCAGTGAATCTGAGGTTATTCAGTCATGAATGGGAGAATACAGCAAGGCTTGTTTAGAGTCCCGAGCTCTATAAAATGTTTATTTCTTACTTGTACAGTCTGTTCCACTTGACTGAAATTTATACTGATCTTTTATTTATGCCTTGAAAGAATGGCAAATAAGAAACATAAGTGTTCTTGATATTGTGTTTTGTCATATCTAGCAGCCAAAGATTGAAATCCTGAGAAACAATTTTCTGTTGAAATGAAAGAGCGTGGCCTTGTGAACCCTTGAGGAAAATAACAGCACTGGTCCAGACAGAATATGAAACCCTGAGGCAGAGAATAAGTAAAACAGACAAGAGCAGCCTCCATGTCACTTTTCCATTTGCCGCTTTTGAAAGAGAACATTTCAAACTTTGCCCTGTGTTAAAAAAAAATGAAGACCTTCATAAAGTCATTATCTTTATTTATGTACTCAAATCTAAAATAAATCCATACAGAAAAGTGCAAACCCACTTGGTGTTGCTCTCCTCATCTCAAGGCTGCTACGTGTACGTTTACCATTTTAGCATTTCCTATCAGCAGAGCATGTGCTGTTTCCTTGAGGAGGATATAAGAGAATAATATAAAATAATGAGATAAGTGTCACAAAAGCAATTAACATTCCCTCAATATTAGAGTTCACCACTGGATGATGACAACTGCATCATTATCAAAGCCATCGTAGTGCAATAGTGGCCCTGGGAGGCATTAAAATCGAATTAGAGAGTTATACAGGCATATGCTGCTGCTACGGCCCAAATGAGGAGACACTCTTCAAGCAGTTGATATCTAGCGATTAGTTCTTGGCTCCGTGGTCTTTAAATGCCACAAGACAAAGTTGAGTGCCATGAATTCATTTTACGAAAAGGTCATGAGGTGCCAAAAATATGTTGATTTGAATGGATTTACCGTTTAAACCACAAACCACATTTAGCAAAGCTGATTCCTATCTCTCCCTGCTCACTGGGGCCTGTCATAAATTGTTAAACAGGAACAATAAGCTTCTCTGGAGCAGAAAACCCATTCAACATGATGCTTTAGCTCAAATTGAAATTTGCTCTTCAAATATATTTAGAGGCATCATAACGTTTAGAAATGTCAGCACCTTATCACCCACAATGTTTATAAACACTTGCTAAATTCACCTTCAAAAGGGCACCAATCTTGGCAAGAACTGTGGCGGGAAAGCTCTATTACCCCTCCTCATTTTGGGGTTATTGAATAGGGTACTCATTTTCCAGAAAACTGTTGATATTGCATGAAAAAAGGATCTTCATGAAAGTACAAAGATATATCGTAAAGTGGATTTTTCTATGCTGAGGAACCTTTAAGGTTCCTGTACACACAAGTGCTTCTGTATCCCAAGAGTTTCAAAAGTACAAAAAGTACTGTAGGTTTACTTGAAACAAACAGTGTCTGGTATCCTGATAACTTTTATATTAATGAACAGCAAAGTTTTAAGTGCAAGCTGTTTCCAATAATCTTTTAAGTAAAATGAACAAATCAGAAACGAGAGCAAGAACTTTGACCTTCATTACTCATATTTTCACATTAGAATTGGTTCCATAATCTGAAGAGGTTCTTGTTGTTTTAGGTTGTTTAGTAGACTTAGATAAAACTGCAACATGCTTAGAAATGTTACAAGTCATCATAAGAGTTCTAATGGAAGAATGCATCCATTAAACCACTATATTTTGGATGCACACAAATGTTAATATAAAGATTTATTTACTCAATCCTTTAAAAAACCTATTTAAGAAACCATTTGTCTACCATGTTTTCCTCCTTTTTGAACAAATTGCTGTCTTTGATTTGATTCTACATCCATACTGGTATTCCAGTGTGACCCATCGTTTCAAGCTATTAGAATGCACCGGCCAGTATTGTGTAACTTCAAAATGGAGCTTATTTAACTTGAAATCTGAAACTATGCGTTACTCAAAGTATGTAAAATGTGACTTAATACCATATTGGTTGTGATAAATCACAAATTATTGATTTACCCTGCAATGTTGTTTGAGAAGACATTGAATTACAAAACAGTGTAACAAAGCAGATTTGCATAGGTTTGCAGATTTGGGTTTAATGGTTACAACAATAACTAAGCTCTGCTTAATTGTAACCTTAAAAATTTGATCCTTTCAAAAAAATTTTGCCATTTTTTGGTAAATACTCCACATATACACACTCTACAATACTTACCCATAGCATTTACCCAAAGCAATGCATTGCCCATAAATTTAGACAAATAAATGTATGCCCACATGCTGTAACATGAGACTGATAGTGGTTTAGGCGTGAGCCAGCACACATGCTTAGTATATCTTGTTGAAATCATATGAAGCATCCTGAATTCTTCTGCCCCATTTTATGGCTTCATCTATTACCACTCTGTCATTGTTAATTGTCTTCTTTTTACCTCCGCAGGATTCTCCAAATTGGCCCTATCGAATGTGACAGGAGGAAGAGCATTAAGCATCTGACAAGATGATATCTAAGTTCAATTTCCTCCCCCTGCGCTGATATATACCTGCAGCACATCATTTTCCTTTCTGTCATAAAAAGCGCAATAAATCAGTGGTGCTTATGGAGGCATGGCAGAAAACAGGGCCTCTGGATTTGTGTCCCAAGCTCGGGCTATTAAAGAGCTGTAGTGCTCCTTCAAACAAAAATCATCAAACTTAATATTGCTGAGATTAGGGAGATTAAGAGAAAAAGAACAGACAAGACTGTTAAAACACAAGGAATCTGTGTTTCAACTCAATAAAAGCACAGCTTTTTCTTCCTCCCCCCAGTTGACACCATTATCCATCTGTTTGGCTGAAATTGCTGCATCATGGTATAAACCTGAGATACAAGTGACACATCCTCTAAAATAAAAGGGAACATTAACTGCTCTATCTTCCTGAGGCCCTGGGAGTCGCTGGATATAAGCTCACTCAAGTGTGGTGGCAGTTATTCTGTGTTTTACTAGACTGCAGACAATTATGCTTTGCTCCGCTCCCTCTGAAGACAAACTGCCAGGGCCTCAGCTGAAATGATTTCAAATAGATTTTCCAAAATGTCTGTAGCTTGATTGCTTCCATATATTATTTCTCTTAAATGGACAGAAAGAGTTTGCAGAAAGCAAGTATATCTACAAATCAATCAGGACACTGCTTAGAAAAAAAAGTATCAAATAATCAGATCACACTGTGTGTGTGTGTGTGTGTGTGTGTGTGTGTGTGTGTGTGTGTGTGTGTGTGTGTGTGTGTGTGCCTGTGTCTGTGTGTCTGTGCGTGTTTGTTTTTAGGACTTTGTGAGGACCTACATGACTAAAAGATTTTATAATGATAATAACACTGTCAAATCTTACTATCACCCAGTTCACTCAACTACTAGTACTACTACTACTACTACTACTACTACTACTACTACTACTAATAATAAATAAATCATTAAATGTAGTTGTGTCTAATGTAGTCTTTTTGTTACTGAAGTTAGATTTAAATGTAGGCATGAAATAATAATTTCCCTTTTTTGTTTTGCATGTTTCCACATGCTTCTTGAGTATTCTGTGATGTAGCATTTCAAAAATAGTAAAATCTGTAGCAGATTTTTGCCAAATGTTTACAATAAAATGCATAAGAGAAAACTTACATAGCTCATGACACAAACTTTCTTCTACTCAATAAGAATAACTGCTGATCCAGTATTATTAAGAGCATTATATTGTAAGTAAATTTATATTTAAATGCATTTAAAAACTTTTTAAGTTTGATTTATTTTGCTACTCAATGTAAAACTTTTTCCTATTGTTTGTCTAGACAGGGCTATGAAGAGAATAACAAGTGTACTGCTCTGTATTCGTACCGTCTATTGGTTCATATATCAACAACAAAAATAGTCCAGGCTGTTGCCCTCAGTTGAGAGTATGGCACAAACACTAGTGTGGGTAAGGGTCTGCTCTTCAGACACACATGCACACACCCATGCAGACAAACAGTGATGGTACTGAATACCAAGCCTGGCAATAGCCCACTATTCCAACCAGAGAGATGTGATTACAGCACGGAGCTGCGATTCAGCATTATGGTCATACACATTTATTACATTGACTCTAGGTACCTAATACAACCATGCATAACTCCATCCATCTCTGTTTCGTTCAGGAGATGAGATAAACATATGAAAAGAAAAAAAAGTGTCACAATCGTGCATAAATTGTGCTGAATTGTAACAATGGCTAAATTAAAGAATTGCTTGACTGGTTTTCATTGCCTAAATATGAAGATTAAATTTTTATGCCTCTTTATCATATGTTTGTCTTCCCCTATGCGCTCTGTCCTTGCACCATTTTGAATTTGTGCCAGTATACAAATGAGGCAATTATCTTTATTAATTTGAGAAGCACATAATCTAGACATGAGGTTAAAACTAGATGAAGGAATGACAGCATTGATAGTTAAGAGTGAAAAGAGGGCTGTAGCTGTTGCTTAAAAGAGCGAGTACCTGTTTTGAACATCTCTGTATTGATCTCTCTTCCTCAATTAAAGCTTCCATTTACATATTCCCCTTAATATTCTGAGTAGCATTCGGTGAAATCTAGGCACGCATCCAGGGAAGTAACCATCAGAGTTTTCCGCACACATAAGCATGTATTATATAATTTATAGGCAAAATAAGTCAAAATAAAAAAGCATTTCAGTTTGATGGTTTGTAAAGTGCTTGATTATTGAGGTGTATTTTATTCTATATCCATTTTATACTACTGGTGCCAGAAAAGAAAAAAAAAACAGCTTTAAATGAAGACAACGTATAAGCACTTTGCCACAGTATAGTACATTTTGGTTTTGAGTCATTCTCCTGTTTTTGTAGATTGCAAACTGATAAAAAAAAAAAAGAAAAAAAAGTGTTGTTGTGTCTGAAAGCAGTCTCTAAGTCATCATTATTGCTACGCTGGGCATGGGCTGCTGCTCTGGGTGGAAAGGGAGCTGATGGTGTGAGACCACAGTACAGCTGCACAATGTTGTGCTCATTTCACCTCTTATACGATCTGTTATCCACAAGGCCAAAGCTCAGGTAGCCCACATCCAGTAAAACACTTCAGCACTGCTTGTCCTGTCCTTGACTCCTAATGCGGTAGACTGCAGCTCTTTCACTCTGTAAAAATCAGCTCAACTCATATTTAAAATGTATATTCTATTGCAAAATAAACATCTCCTTTATGCATTTCTGGTTCATTTCACATTAAGAAATATACGTGACCGGAGGTTTAGTTGCTACATTAGCAGCATTATGTCACTCAGTAACACAATAATCCTTCTGTGGGTACAAGCTAAACGCTCTAGTTGTGGAGGATGTAAACATTCACCACATACTAATGGTGGGGAATATTCACCAGGTAGTCCTTTCTTATGCTAGTGAATTCTCCATGGCTGGTTATAATTAATAGCTTTCCAGTCTACAAGGCCATAATGCTCATCAGTTATTAATTAGAAATTCATTTTACTGAATAAATAACACTGATGATTGATGATGAAACTTGTAATTGGGCTCTGAGAGCAATTCTCTGGGGAAAAGCATCTTAGAGAAAGAAAACCACTGTTACAGGAGCAACACAGTCAAATAAGGAATTGCTCTGTTATGCTTGCAGAGGGTAGACCTCCAATAAGTAATACAAGTTGATCAAAGATCTATCAAAGTTCTTTTGGTCCAGTTCACTTACAGAGAAATGCAGCTAAAGAGAATTTAATTAAGTCACTCAAAAATGTGTTACCAAGAAGTGGAGATTTTTATGCTTCACCTTTACTTCAGGATCTAGCAAGATATTCCTATATATTTAAGTTGTGATAAATAATCCTGAACAATATACGATGTATGAATAAATATACACATGAAATTACTTATATCTGGACTGATAATTTGTTTATAATGCAAGCTAAATTATTTGATTGTTGCTATAAGATTTGGGATTTATTTTATTCTTCTCTCCCTGATTAGTGTGTTCAAACTGTATACTTATAGAATTAGTAATGTTTCAGCAAAAGGTGTTTGATTAGCATGAGAGCAGAATATACATTTGCTTATTGTGACACAAATTTATATCTTTTGTAATAAGTGGAAAAACACATTTGAATAGTAATTTTTTTTTTCTTTTTCTTTTTTTGACATGTAGGATAGATTTTTCTCCCTATTAGGGCAATATTACATAATACATAATATCAGCAATACATGCAGTCTGTTGCTGAGTCTGTTGTTTGGACTGTGGTCCGTAAACATCTTCACATGCAGTGGCTCTTATCGCTAACATCACTCCTCATCAGTGATGGGTTACTTTAGAAACCATATACTGTATGTGAGTCAAGGACAGTATGATATAAACCTATAAGGTTTCTGTTTGAACCTGTGGTATCATATTTTTCACCAGTAGAAGGGAACAAGGCAGGTGAATAAAATCACTAAAGTGAAATTGTGATGTTATGGCCTTCATCTTCACCGGTGCTATTTTTGTGAAAGCCACTGGAAATTTTTGAACAGACCATTGTAAAGAGACATATGATCTTAATGCTGCTGTCTAATTCTATGGGATCAATTGAGCTACTCTCAATGTGATTTTATTTTCATGTATTTCACATCAATATTTGCAACAAAGGCTGAGGTGAAAACAATAGCATCAAGGAACTGTATAGTTAATCGCAGAAACTGCATGGTTGCTAAGCTACTGACTCTCCTGGGGCCATGCACTATACAGCACAGTCTTCTTAAATGACGGAGGGGAACGGTGAAAACTCCAGCCTTCTGTGGCTCACTATTGATTTTACACAGAAGATCCAAGCACTCATGATAGGCTTTTGATATATTTTCCTGCTGTAGTGGGTCCCTTGGAACTTTGCAAGAAAAATATCTGTCAATATGCTCCTATTATGATCTCTTGATCTGTGGCCATAAAAACCTTAAGCGATGGCCCTTATTGCAAAATAATGGGTTAGACTATTCAATAACAAGTGCTGTTGCAATTTAGGATTTTTCAAAGTATTGTTTTGTCAGAAAGCAGAATAACCCTCTGCGGCCTTTTCTCACAGTGCTCAGAGCCTAATTAGTTTGATTGACTTGCAAGAGAGAGGGATCAGCTGTGACATCACAGGCTTCAGTAATAAATACCGGCTGATGGGCCAGTCTCATCCTGGCGGCCGTCACCACCTCCCTCACCTGTCACACGCAGCCGCCTGCATCAGCCCCCTACAGACTGGTGCATAGCACTCGCTGCCCTATTAGCAATTTATAATGGTGATCAAGAAGTAGTCAGCAGCGAATCAAGACTACTGTCTCCCCTTGGTGCTAATTGGGCTGTGTACTTTTCTGATAAATGGCTTGTGACTAGCGTGAGGTCCCTTGGATTTTACAGCTTCTAATGGCCCACGATAACTAGATTTACTAACAGATACCGGGTCAAGGAATGGAGATGGGGTGCAAAAAACGTTAATTAATATCAATAATGGCCAATTATTAGTTTGACAGAAGGATCCAAGCTAAGTGTGTGCTCTAATGACTCTGAGCTAAGTTGAAGGGAAACACTGGCAAATTAGCATAACAGTGTATGCACACTGCATGGAGGTGCCTAGCAAACATCTGCTGTGTTAGAAATTCAAATACGCTCCCTGTTAGTGGTGTTGGATGTAGTCGCATAATCAGCCATTCTTCGTCGGCCATTTTGACGGCACTAACAATGCCCTGGTGACTGGTTGGTGCCGCCCCTCTGGGCCTTCCAATCAAGAATGGCCTCATGCAGACCCCGGCCGTAACCGTAACAACAGCTGAGTTAAAGAGCACTTCAGGGACAGGCTTTGTGTCACAGGCACTAATCCTCTTCTACCATTACACTGCCTTTTATTAGGACTAACGTTTAAACAGACGGCCTTTAATCAAATTTAAACATGCTCTTGGAGGTTGAATAGAAGTGTAAATGACATATTAATTGACACCCTTTTCTCCTTTTGGTTCATTCTGCCTCTTTGCTGAACAACCAGTTCAGCTTTGCTTTGTGTAATTAATCATACAAGGTGGATTATATCATATTACTCAATACATTGTGCATCAATAATGGACTGATACTCTGGTCAAATAAACAAAAGTTTATTTATTCAATAGCACTGGAATTGGATATTTAACTGCTACTTTAGCAAGCCACAGAGGACTAAACACTGTGTAAACTGTCGCCTAATACTGTCCAATATATTGCAGCCTAAGGCCAGCACTTTCAAATTAACACTGTAGTCACTAAATTAAATAATGTGCTTTTATACGAGTGTCTGGTTAATCTATTGTAGTGTGGCAGCAGTGTGACCGTATTGACCAAATTGGACCATATGACAAGCGGTGTACATGTCAGAGTCTAGGAGGAGTAGTGAGTCCCAGAGGACTGGCTTTGGAGGGCCAAAAGCTTGGCCCAGCTGTAGGAAACCTGCTCTCCTACTACCACACACAGCTGCAAACACTGTAAAAGGGTGGTGGGCCAAACGATGAGCCTGATATACTGCACACAGTGTCTTCCTTTGAATGGAGGTCAAACTGAAATCACTGTATTTTATCTCACCACGGTGTTTAAACAGACATCAAAGAAATAAATGTAATGCAATTCCTGACACATATTATTTTTGTGTGAAGAAATGTAGACATTCGAAAGGAGAAAGAGATTTTTATTCCACAGGATTTTTCTTCTACCTTTTATTGTGTTTTCTCTAAACCAATAAAATTCTCTATTTCACAGCCCAGTGTTCCATATGAAGCGACTGCATGGGCTGCAGTCGTACTTCCCATTTGTTTGTCTAGTGCAAGAAAACATTATATATATATATATATATACACTGCAACCATACACTATGCTGTGTTTGAAATTTGGATGTTTACTTACGGAAATATTGCAATACTTCTAAATAGCTTTTTTTTATTTTTATTCATTATGGTGTGGAATTTAACCTGGTATGAAAAATAACTAGCTATGCAATATGCACTTTTTATATAAACTTACATACAAATGAATTCTTTGTTTTGAAAGTGTTCTCAGTTTGTGAATATTTTTGGATAACTGAAATGAAAAGATGTTTTATGAAATACAACAGCATAGCTTTATAAGAAGTATTTTAGTGGAATAAGCCTGATTAATTTTTGTTTAAATGAATTATGTTTCAAAGAACCAAACGTGAAATTATTATACCTAGCGGAAAATAGGGTGTCATATATAAGCTGAGATATTCATGGCAATACCTGTCTAGTGCTGCTATTTCAAACAACATGCATCTAATATTAAAATGACACAAGCGTTCATTCCTCTTGTTCCCTTCCCCCTTCTTTGTCTTCTCAGTGAACATGGCTTGCCATTTAGCCTGTGTAATTACTCTCTGAGAAGAACAGATCTAAAGCAGACTGAATGTCCTTTTGCTGTAGCAGAGCACGAGGTCATGCTGCATGTCTGAGAACTCAGCCTGTATTATCAGATCACTATCATCTTCTGCCTGTAACAGTGTGTTCAGCTGGCATGGAGACTTACGTGTGTGCGTGTGTGTGACCTTCTCGTGAACACTCTCTGCATGTAGTATGCGGAGGTGGTGTGTCATGTCTGAGCAGGGCAACGAGGTCCCTGTGCTTTGTGGTTGGAGTGTCCTGAACTGAGCTCAGCTCAGCAGGGGAGAGCTGCTCCACCAAATGGACATGCAGCACTTCCCCTTGAGGGCAAATCTGACAATACATATCTGCATATCCACCAGTGTGTTTTATGCAGCATGAAACCCTCTGACATAAAGTGGGCTTATGAAAGATTCCACCTCTGCTGTGCTTCAAATGGCGCTGAAGTGACTGACAGGTGGAGGATAGAGCATCCTAGTGTTGTGAACAGTATGTGTAGGCCAAAGCCAAATTGGATAGCTATTTAATTATTAATGTATGTTTATATATTTTTATGTCGAGGGTTGTAAACTATTACAAAAAAATTCTGAAATATTTTTAAATATTATAAAATCCCTTTTTTCCCACAGCTTTTCATAGCTAGGGTCCTATTTGTCTTTACTTTCTTTTATTTCAAACTGAAAATGGTGTACAGAACCCTTGGAGAACCATGGGTCAAACTCTTTACTGGAGTTCTACAGGATAAAGATATTCACTAAGTCATAGAACCCTTTCTTGATAATAAAAAAAAGAAAGATATCTTTAATTCCCTAGGGAAGATGTACTTGTTTGTGTGATTTTTTTTGTTTGTTGCATATTTATGTAATTCCCTTGTTTTGTTTCACTCTTTTGCTAAGAAGCTATAATCTGATATTTTATTATATTTGTGTTAGAGTAGCAATATAAATCCTTTTATATGAGTTGTGAAGTAAATTGTAGAAACGTATTGATCAAAATGACAAAACCTAATTATATATTGTTGTGTTCTTCAAACTGTTAAGCACATACTCTTCAATAACCCTTTGAACTTGAACTTATACTGATGAAAGGTCCTTTACAATTGGTTAAAACATTTATTTAACATACTTCACCAAGTATTAGAATAGCTGTATTTATTTATTTATTTACTAATAGCCTTCTTCTGTGGTAGATTTATAAATAGACCCTTTAAGAGTTTCCCCAGAGGAGTAAAAAAGAGAGAGAATCCTTTAGACTGCTAAATAAAAACTGTTTTACACTGTTTTATAGTCTGTACAGTCATCCATAATGTGTTATAAGCTAAATTTCATCTTACATACTAAAATGACTAGCAAATTCTTATTGAAAGATCTGGTTGCTCTTAGCTGAAGGTGTTCCCAGGAGGGAGGAGAAACTGTATCAGCAGTTTGTCTGCTGACAGACATCAAAATCCAGATTATCCCAATTTTCACCCAACCTTGGCTAAATCAATGCTCATTAGAAACAGGGGGCCGATTTGAAAGCTCTTTGTTTTCATTACGTTTTGTACAAGGTTAAAGATTTCTGTTGTTTAAAATTTCTGTCTCATAGCTCCCTCCTCATTTAACAGTAAGACTTTTCTTCACTGGCTTAACAACACTGAGGAAAACAACAACAACAACAACAAAAAAAACAATACAACAGCATATGTTTGATCCACATTGTTGCATTGCACAGCGTCTCTGTTGAGTGGCGACATCGTGTGTATGATGGCGGGACATGTGTGCACTTTGACGGCTGCTTGCGTGTTACGTTTGTCACTGTTTCTATAGCCTCGTGTGTATAAATTTGCTGTCTGCTTCTTCGTTTCTCCTTCTTAATTCACTGCAGTCGGGTTGTTCTGTAGCCCTCCTTGCCAGTCCCCTGAACAATCGGAGTGGAGACAATAGCTCTGCAATGATGGAGCCGTACAGCAGCCATCTGCAGCAGCAGCTGCCACGCTGCATCTGCACAATATGCTGCAGCGCCCAGCCCCAGTAATCTGCATAATAAGGAGAGGCCTTATCCCAGTCTAGTTAATAATCACAAACAATCGATGCACTTCATTCCCTTACTGGAGCTGGTTAAAAGCCACAGACATTTACATATCTAGGAAACAGACACACATTCACATACCTGTACACCCATGAACATTTGTACAGTACACACACACATACACACACACACACCTTCCTGAAAAGTTTCATTATGCTTGTTGTGTCCCTGAGACAGCTGGAGGTCATGCAATGTGATGTAGCGATGTTGATTTTGCCTGAAGCTACAGATTTACACAAGTCTCGATTTCATTTTTTCATGAATACCATAATTAGGACACTCTGGGTTTTGATATTGGGCCTGGTGTGAAGGGATTGATGTGTAGAGGAGTGAACTGCTTATGTTTCCAGTTTCAAGAAAAAGTTTTTGGACATGAAGTTAAACAGATTAAACTAGACAGGCAAGGTTTTTGACTTGAAGAGCTTTTTTTCTGTCTTACATGCACAATTGATATACAGTATTTGGTCTGGTTTAGTGACGCAAAAATACTTATATTATGCGTCATGCCTTTAAGCATCTTGATCTTATTACAAACTCCACTCTTGGAATTGCATGTCTTGCCTGTGCTATTGTAAACAAATACTGTATGCAAAATGTTGTATAATGTGTATAAAAATAAGATGTTTGCAACAATAGAGATAGAGAATGAGAAATATTCTAAAAGCCATTTCAAACATTTTATTCAACATAGAGATGTCACAATAATAATTAAAAAATCTCCAATGTAATAGTGGTGTTTTGAATATCTATAAACATACTAACATTAAAATATAAGCACATTTATTATTATTATTATTATTATTATTATTATTATTATTATTATTAGTTTAGGTAATAATGTATTATTAAAATATGTCTTATTTTGTACCATCATCAATGCGGATTATAGAATATCATTAAATGTATCACAATTTAAAACAACACAAAGCACTATAAACACTTTATAACCTTGCACAAATAACTTCTTGTTATAATTACTCATTATGCTGTTACCTATAACCCTCACTGTTAAACATGTTTTTGTGTATTTCTGATGTTCTGCTAACTCCAGGAGGCTCTGCTGTGGTGTTGTACCTCATCATCTGTGGCATGATTTAAGCAAAGGATGAAACACCTGCTTGGCTTGCAGTCACAGAGACTGAGTTCTGCTCTCAGCTTCATCAACCATGCACCTTCATTTGCATAATTACAAAGAGCAACCAAATGACTTCTGGGTTTTACCTCATTAAGGCTGAACCCCAGCTTCTACCCAAACAGCTATTATCACATGGAAATTAACTTTTAATAGCACAGGAATTATGTTTTATACATCAAAACATATGTTTTAAATTATAAGGAACTAGTATATTTGCTTGGAGCAAAGTAGTGTAAATGCTGTTACACCATGATGTTAAAGTTAGACTATTTCAAGACAGCATTTTCTTTGAGAAAAAACAAAACAAAACAGCAAAAACCTCAACAAGCACGTTTTTTACATTTTTTTTACTCTGCATCATTTTCCCGGATGCATGAATTTGCAGTGATGTTAATGTTGAGAAATGTGTGGCATAGTGTGAAATGAATAAATACCACTGGGTAAAGGGACTGTTAATATATTCCACTTTTACACATTTAATTTAAGCCAGTGTATTAAAGTGGATAATGAACTCTTAGCAGACACTAAATTGATAGAGTGGGAAGTGTGCAATAATATTGATCAGTAGTGCACTCCCTTAGGTACTCCCCAGTTAGCAGCAAATGCTGATTGAATATAAACAATTTAATGTACTGTGTGTTATGAAAATTGTGATATAACCTTATAGCTCTATTTTGCTTTCTTAAATCCGGCAAAGTGTTTATCCTCCATAATATCACATTATGCCAACAGGCATGAGTAATAATATGTTTTCCTTGTGGTATTAGCGGCAGTATTTGAAATGCTTGACTGTAGTTGGTTTATTTTTAGCTTGGGAAATCTTGCTTTGGAGCTCAGTTTGCCTTGCTTATTAAGTATGATTTATATTACAATGGCATTTACTAATATGATATATGCACCTTTAGCTGTAAAGCGTATGAATGTAGTATTCTAATCACATCCCTATTTATGATATTATTTATATATATTACTGTATATATTTGTATATTTTATTGTCTTCAGAACAGAGATATTTTAAAAAATATTTTTATTAGGACAGATTTCGGCTAAAATTGTCCAATCTTTTTATTCTAGTTTATAGAGTATAGATAATATAGAGAACACTCTTCTATGAGTGTGACACTCTTTACAAGAAATTTAAATGCTTTTTCTGCTTTGTGTTAGCAGCAACCAAACCAATGCATTTGAGATTATATCTTTGTTTACAATCATTTCCCAACTGACCATAACCTAATATCAAACCATAGATAAGCCTCATAGCTAATAACAAAATCAAATTAATGCAAAATATAAATTTTGATTATTATAAATCATGCAGGTGCCATGAACGTATAGCAGGTGTCATTGCTGCCGTACACCTCCAAGGTCTTAACTTAGTTTGATCATGAGCCTGGTTTACTGTCTGTGTTGAGTTTCTGTAAATGTTATTCCAGTGTCCACATAGGTTTCATTCCACATTTCAAGCTGAATGGTGACTCAGCTACTCACAATTGCCCGTAGGTTTGTCAGTGTTTAAAGGAGTGTACATGTTGGCCTGTTGTGGACTGACATTCCTGTAATAGGCTCCAGATCCCCTCTGTAGATTAAAACTGAAGATGAAAAAATGAACAATTATTGTTCATTTAACTATTTGGCCAATGCCTTTAAAATTTTTAATTACTGATACACTGTCAACTTCCAACTCTCAGGAACATTCAAGAGGTCAGATTAACATATTTCACTGTTATAATTACTATTGCCATTAAATCTTGATATATTACAATAAGTGTAAGACAATTTGTTAGAGTATGTTTTAAAGTGAATAATAGACTAATACACGAGGCCTTAGTGGATCAATTTTACATCAAATGATCTGCATGTGAGATTATTACTAATATAAGAAACATTATTTTGCATCTTTATGCATACGTTTCTTGGTCCCCAAGTTGTGTTCCCTGAGTGATGTGAGATGAATATGGCAGGTGCACTGCTCTCCTGGTGATGCGCTAGGTAATAGTGAAGGCACACAGGTGTGATGTGTTGCTGTGACAATGTGAGCCAGGTGTTTATTGAGATATCAGAATGTGTCAGGGTGAGAGAGATGCGCTTGTCAGCTGGGGTTTAGATCTGTCATTCTATCTCAAGTACATTACAAAGAGTCTAAGACAACATGACAGCACAGAAAACACCTGTAGATATATACAAACCCTTTTAACCCACCATTATTTAGCTAATGGAGATGAAAAACTCACCAGATGAAATGCCGCAATGTCTGGGTTATAAGGTTTCGTGTTGAAATGACACTGGATCTTATTATGCCTTTGTTATGCCTTATAGACTACAAAATAACTGGTTAATACAGTATATTATGATGTCTCAGATATGTTATTAACTATTGCATTATTTGGTGGAACATTTTTAATAATATGAGGGATCCGTGTGGTACAGTTTAACATTAGATGTTAAACATTCTCTTCACCTGAGCCCATTTAGATAAGAGCTATAGTTTACTTCTTATGCATTTCTGTTTTTATCACACAATGCATGCTTACTCTTGCTGTTCTTACTCCACTCATCCAAAATGCTGATAGATAGGGAGCCAGAGTGTCTCCTCCAGCATATAAAAGGCTGCTAGATTTATGGCAAAGGTTTTTTATTTCAAACCCATGTTAGTCTCATCTGATAAACAGGCACTTTAGCTGCAGGCTAAATGGGTCTCTTTGAGGTCCTGATTTTAATGCTGTGAGGGGAGCCATTTTGACTGGCTTTTTCCCTCTCTGATTAGCAGAGCGTGAGTGCAGAATTTGGGCTCAGATCTCTGTCTTACGAGGCAGAGCCCTTCTAAATGAAAAGATCTATAAGTGATGGTAGTTTTATTCCTAGCTAATAGGTGAGGAAAAATGAACTTTTCACAGATGTAAATGATTTCGTGCTCGAAGCTCAGTCCCATGGTTTAGAATGATGCCTATTTTCCCACTTTTTTTTATAGAAGAAACATGTCAGTGTATTGGCCCAGTGCACGCGTTCCTATGAGATGTGATTAAAGGAAAATGCCATGTTGTACCCTCATGTTTTCAACAATAAATTAGGCACAGATTTCAGATGGCTGGACTTGCCTGTCCAATGGCTTGTCACAATCTATGCAGAACTTCTGGCAAAATTGATCCTTAAAAGCCAACTGTTGATTTAAAAAAAAAAAAACAGAATTTTAATGAAATTATGGAATGTAACTGTTCAATTTAAATGGACCATTTTGAATCCTTTTTCCTGTATCAAACTCTCTGCTTTTTCTTTTTTTTCTATGACATTAGAACACTATTGTAAGACTTCAGATAATACACTGTACCAGGTGCATTTTGATGTTATCTTAATCAACATCTTTGTGATGGAGCAACTAAGTCATCTCTGGCTTTGAATAACACTCTGTCACCTACATATAAATGAGATGCCTGTAATGGTGGTGAGGGAGAATGTAAGTAACTGAAGTGATTCAGTTTGCATTTGGATGAAGACAGACTCAAGGTCATATCAGAAGCGGTAAACTGCTTTAGTCACAGCTCATAAATTTTCTCTCCTTCCTGCTGCACAGGCTAGGATGGTGAATGAGTTCAGTTTTAGTTGGAATCTATTTAGATTCCTATATTTATGTTATTTTAGTGCTTGAAAAGAGGTATGTTTGCTTGTATATTCATTGTTGATGGATATGTATTTTAATCTTATGATTCAACAGAACAAAAGTAGGGATATTTTAATTTTATTTCACTGTCACAGTAGTAGTTTGGTAATTATTAAATCCAATATTAGCTGCAACAGCAAATGCCAGTAACTGAATAACCATAAATGGAGTTCAATGCATATAACTGTAGTTCAAAATGGACTAAAAGTTGATAAAAAACAAAAAAATAGTATTGAGATTAACACATTTAGTTGTTTTCACATTAAGTTGTTTCTTGAACACTGCATTCATGAGCTGCAATATTTTTTACACATACTTACTTAGAAGTAAAAGTACTCAGAAGCGCCTTTTCAAAACAGTGCACAGTTGTGTAACTTAACTGAGCTATGTTGCTGCACTGGTTGCTGGTATAATAAAATCTTTTTGATTTCTTTAATCCTGAAAGCAATGCAATGTACTGTATCTGAAGTTAGTTTTGTTGTTATACAATTCTGTTAAATGATATGAAAAATAAAATAAAATAATATAAAACTGTTCCCCAATTATGATTTTGCCTTTGTAAACTTAAAAGCTACAGGATACATATAATAATAATAATAATAATAATAATAATAATAATAATAATAATAATAATAATAATAATAATAATAATAATAATAATAATAATAATAATAATAATAATAATTTAGTTCATTATACAATTATTAATTATTTATCCATTTCAAATAAAATCTAGGAAACACTATTGCCAATATTTGTGTGTATATATATATATATATATATATATATATATATATATATATATATATATTCTGCACAATGTTCATAATTAGAGTTGGTAAAAAAAAAAGTGGTCCATGTAAATAATATATGTCTTTGATATATCTTAATTTCTAATTTCCTTTCTATTCAATGCTTGTACTGATATCTTATTTAAATAATATCTAATGCATTATTAAACATTATGAGAAATTATTATATTTTAATATATTTTTTTAATATTTTATATTTAATATAATAACATTTTATACTATTTGGCTACAATTATATGTTTCAATGCATTTACTAAGCCAAGCTTTAATTATGCTAAAATGATACATTTATGTTTCAGAACTCATATGAACACTAGAGTTAATGTAAGGATATACAAAATCCATGTACTCTGATTTCAGTTTCAGAGACTTTAGGCCTTATAAATTAAGTTCTCATGACCTCCTTTGAACATCAATACGTCAGCTTTGTATTATATTTTTATCTCCCTATTGTGGGGGAATGTGTGAATTGCCTCATTCAGTACAACTATTCTGTGGTATTTACTTTTCCTCTGCATTTCACTCTATTCCCTCTGTGAAAGGGTAATTTGTGTAATAAAATAACAACTTGTGCCTTTTCCTGCTCTTAAACTTCCTTACACTAATTAGCCAAGGGCCCTCCATCAAGACTTGCAGAGATAATGTGAGATTTGGAAAGGCTGATGTGGCGTAATCACTGCTGCAGGTTGTTTAGTCTGATTTACCACCGTAACTAAATTTCAAAACGCAACTAAATGCAAAATATCAGAATAAGATGTTCTATAATGTAGGCTTGGGAAAATTCGTAAATTAAGTTCAAGTCAGGCAATGAAATAATTCAGGAATCTCAGTATTGGTCTGTGTAGTGATGTAATTTCAATGTTAAGATATAGATATGCAAACATCCATTTAAATAAACAGTGACTGTCAATGAATTAAACCTAACAAACTACTCAACCTAATACTTAATGCCAGAGTGACTATATTATGTAGACTCATAATATGGTCTGGAAAAGGATGAATTAAAACTAGCAAATTCAGTCAAGCAACACCTGTATGTAACTACATAGCACTGTGGGATATTAACTGTTAAATCCTCTTTCCTTTGTGGCTTTATTGGTTCATTCAGAGTAGGCTTGTTGACATACTGCGGCCTGTTAAAAGGAGTGTGTGGTGTGTGTGTGTGTGTGTGTGTGTGTGTGTGTGTGTGTGTGTGTGTGTGTGTGTGTGTGTGTGTGTGTGTGTGTGGAGTGGGATGTGGCGGTGGAGGGCTCTTAACACAGCCCTGTGGCCTGTGAGACCCTGCTCCCCTAGGATTTGTGATTGTTCTGATTTAAGTGGAGATTGTCAGCTCTAATTTGTCCCTCTCCACCACGCCTCTCCAGCGGGGATGCCCTCTTTAAAATATTATGAAAAGATCAGCTGTAAGGCTCTGCTTGTTTAGTGGGAGGGCGTAAGCTACAAAGGGCAGGACGGGATAATAGGTAACTATTACAAGGCCAGAAGGGAGGTGGATATGGAGCAAACAATGCCAAACTCTTCAACAGCTTTCAGGGAGATCTGAACACTGAACATGTCAGCCAGTATTGAATGTTTCAGGAATGATCTTAATTAATTTAAGCATACAACTTATTCAAATAATAATAATAATAATAATAATAATAATAATAATAAGGAAATGATCGTTCTTCCCAATGAAATCTAAATTAAGTCAACACCGAGGACACTGAAATGGTGCTGTGTTTTATCTGTGCACATTTTTCACTTAATTCCAAATTGTCATATCCTAAAGTAAAACACCCTTGCCGACATGCATGCATGCTTTTTTTTCACTCTCACAGAGTCATGAGAACAAATGACTGGGCTGTATTGACCTCTAACTAACTCTGGCTCTCTCTCTGTCATGCACATGCAGAGAAATACATGTACAGTTGTTATTTTAATTTCTTTCCTTATTATTCTTCTCCAAAACATTTCAACTTGAATATGAATTAGTGAAGCGGAATTCAATGTGAAAGGGCAGTGCATCGACTAGCACTCTGCTCTGTGTTTGAGACATAATACAGCCAGCTTGTGTGCTGCATTTCAATGAATCCCTTTGCGACTCTTGTCCAACAATTTATTCATTTGCACTCCAGATTAATAAGGGTGGCATGATTGCAAATAATAGTTTGTGACATGTTATATAGGCTGTGCTAAAAGCTCCAATGTTGCAGTTGAGAAAAAAAAATGCTGTTTGATTTATCCGCCTTTGATTTGTAAAGGAAAATCAATGAAACAATTCGTTCCATTTTCTTTCTTTCTCTCTGCCTTTTTCCCATCCATCCCACTGATCAGCCAATGGACTCTGTGTGTTTCTTTTCAATTATCCAGCTTACATTTGATTCCCCAGAAGAGTGTTGCCAACCAGAGACACTCACACAGCTTGTCCTTTTACTTGAACAAGCTAAATAGAATTTTATATTTATGTCGGGTAAGGAACCATGTAGGAGATTGTAGGAAATTGTTCAATATCTTTGTTGGGGCCAATTCCTCTGCCCGTGGTTTTGGGAAGCGTGATAGCAGAGAGGTATGGTAATATAATATGTATAATTCATATGCCCTCTTTATTGCCCATTCCACTGGCCTGCCTGTTTATGTGAATAAAATAAGTGCTACAGTATCTATAAGACTGACATAAAAACATTGCAAGCATATTGGCAAATTTTATACAAAGAGACAGGAAGGCACAACTGTTTACTTTAGATGAATAATTGCATTCAAGAAATCTGTTCATATAAAATGAATTTTAGATTTTTCCATCCAGTCTATTACATGGTGGTTGCAAAAATTTCTATATAGTTTGCTTTTTCATATAAAATTGAGTCAATTTTTCATGTTTTCTTTGAGTGTAAATGTATTTTCAGAATATAATAGTTTTAATGCCAGACTTAAATTATATGCGTTTTTACAAATCTGTCAGATTATTTATCTTTCACTAGATTCATTAGCACTGGATGGTGTTCTTCAGCGAGAACGTGCACAGGACACCACTGATGCATACTTCTCCTCAGACCTTAGCCATTCCGCCCCTCTGAATTATGTTTATGATCAGGTGTGTCAGACAAAAACTATTCTAGACATACAGAATAACCTTTTTAGCTCCTGAGGGATGCATTTCTTAATTCATTACTACATTCATCACACCAGTGACACAAATATCCTCTATTATTCGAGACCCTTAAGATGATCCATGTGTTATATTGTGTGTATAAAATGTCAGGGAGCTCATCAGCTCTCTGGCCTGATCTGAGATAGGTAATGGTGCTGAAGTGTGCCTGGGCTTCTGTGCTGTCAGCAAAAACGGACACATGCACAGAACAGTCCTTAGTGTTTACTGTCCCAGTAGCAACACTGCAGGCTGGAGGAATCACCCAGGACAAACATTTTCGCCTTTTTATTTATTTAAACTTTATACACACACATTCGTGCGCGCACACACACACACACACACACACACACACACACACACACACAGAA